>JAUBOD010001046.1:1740143-1751414 GCA_032353885.1 Nothura maculosa
TGAGCTTGGAGGAAGCAGTGCTTGAATATCAGCCAACTCTCCTGGACTCCCTTTCCTTCCAGGACTGTGACCCAGGGAGCCAGGGACCCATAATTCTTATGTAATAATTTATTATATTTTTTCAATATCTTTAACTATAAAGTTAGAAGTTGTATAAGCAAGTTTTGAGTTTAGACTGGTAAATCATCTTTAGCCTTGCTGACTTTTTTCCTTCTGGAAAAAAAATTATGCAATCTGAAAATCAATCCTTTCATCTATTTCTTATCCCTCTTTAGGAGAAACCATCATCTTTGTTTATATTTGTTTCAATTTTAGCAGTATATTAAAATCTTAAAGAATAAATTGAATTTTTGCCCATCTTTTGTAGGCAAAAGATGCCCGTCATATATTCTTCAAATTACAAATGCATTAAAAGGAAAATAAAATTTTTAAAAAATATCAATCCACTACTTATAGTAGGAGAGCTTGAAAATGTTAGTTTTTTCTTTATGAATTATGAATAAACCTAATCTAAGTTTCTGAATGTGTAAATTACCAAGAAGAAGGCTTTTTTCATTAGCAGTCTATCACTTCCACGAATATTTGTTAATTTTATGGTAAAGAAAATATCTCTTGTACTTTGACTGAGAGAAATAAGAATGCACTAAAGGACAGATGGATGAAGAAATCCATCTTTCCTCCATTAATCAAAGCATATCATTGGAGTCTCCTTCTTTGGAGATCTTTAAAACCTGCTTGGATGCAGCCCTGTGTCACATGCTCTAGGTAACTCTGCTTGAGCAGGGAAGTTGCATTAGATGACCTCTGAGTATCCTTCCAACCTTCAGTATTCTATGATTCTATGATCTGTAAAGTAATAAAAAAGGAAAAGTACATATTAAAGAGAAGTATTAGTTTAAAACATATCTGCTGATAAAATTAGTCAAAAATTGCTGAAAATATTGATATATATCTCCTTTTCATTAAAATAACAATTTATTTTATATAACAATACGATTTTATGTCATCTGAAAACATGACATAGCAGCATCAGTTTCAAGTGAATATCAAATATGGTGGGTTTTTTTATGCTTTCCTTTTAGATTTTGGAGAATGATTTCACACCTCATTTTGTGACTTACTAGTATGTATAGTCCCTCTGAGTCTATTTATAGTATAGTCTGCAGTGAAGTAAAGAGACACCTGAACCAGTATAGATGCCAGATGCAGCAAAGTCCCAAAAGCACTGAATTCAGCACAGGTTTTTTCGTTCTACTAATGTAATCTCAATAAGCTTAGCTGTTTATTATGTATGCTAATTGGAGTCTGGCAGAATTTAGAAAACAGGTGTAATGTTATGGTTTCCACTCTGAGCAGACTTGCTCAGAGTCAGATACACATACATGGCCCATTTGGCTGCAAGAAAGATACCGGGCTGGGGGAAAAGGTATTGTGCAAGTTGGAGTTTGAGGTTATTTTCTCATTTTACAGCATCTAAATGAATAAGCCCTGCAGACATGCTGGAATGTACACTGTAAAAACAGTTGAGACAGTTTGGGATCATTGGCAAGTGCTCAGCACAGCATGGAAGCAGCTATAAACTTCTGGACAAAAAAATTCCAGATGTCATTGTGCTCCAGTTACAGTACCCTTGGTCCATTAATCTGTGTAGCATCTCAGTAGGCTTGTCTAGGACAAGTGGGATCTTTTCACAACCCTGGCATGCGTTTCTACAACATAGATAGCTATTTCCAGATGATGTAGCAGTTGTTAAATCTGAGATCTGATCAGCTGTAGATGCTAGCAATATACATCTGAGCTAGTCAACTAAGTGCTCTGTGTGCTAAATGAAGAAAAAAAAAAGTGTTTGGGATGTAGGGATATGATCTATTCCTTTATAAATTTGATCATAACTGCTCCTCAGTACTCCTGGTTATTAATTGTTATCCCAGATATCCATAGAAAAACAGCATTCTCATAACTATATTTGTTTTTAGGTGGGAGTTATTTACTGAAATGGGATGTTCTATGAATAGTAAGAATGATGTAAATTGTGTTTGAGTAATTGAGGAAATGTCTGTCAAATAGTATAAAATATATTTTAGAGTTAATTCTACTCTAGCAGATTTCATGTATGTAGAGCTCTAATTAAGTTGTAGTATTAGACCTTACTTACACCAAAAGAAAACAGCTGTGTAACTTGTTCATTGTTGGCAAAATATGTCAGTACTTGACAAGAAAATCATAAAAACCTTTTGCTTTTGAGCTTCTAGTGGATGGTTATAAACAAGAGATTTAAATGTTGTGTGTAAAAGGAGCATATAGCTATTAAAACCAGTGTGACTGGCTGTCTATGATTCTGTGCATGGCTGCCTAGGAAATATTCCCCGGGGGCCTGAATACAGTCTAAAGGAAGCAAACCACCAGAATTACAGCTGAAGCCTAAGTTCACAGCTTATCCTTAACTCATTTTACTAACACTGTTAGAGTCTTTTGTGTGTGTAATAGCAGTCAAGGGCAAGAGGGTCAATTCTAGAAGGTAGTTAAAATTTTAAAATTCTTTTATACTTATTTGTTTTGGGAGTCTGTAAAAAGTATCACTTCTATAATACTTTCCAATCAAAGGCAAAAGAGCTTTTAAACAGATAAAATTGAATCTTAAAATACATCTATGAGTAAAGAATTCACCATTCTTTTCTAAATGTACTGAAAACAAAACAAAAAAAAACTTTCATTAACTAAAATTCAGCATCTAATCATTGACGAAATTTATTCTCTACAAATAAAGGTTAATTTAAATTGTACTTGAGGGCTTAATACCTCTTGAATTGTGTCTTATTTTGTGGTTGCTAAGATTTGCATATTGAAGCATGGTAAGGTCTGGCCTTCAGATGATTTCCTAGTCTTACACCTAATTCAGCCAGTCACTACTAACTTAAAAGCTAGTGACAGATAAAATTAATAATAAAACATAAATTTCATTTTCTTGGCTTCAATCACAGACTTACAAAGAATAATTCAGGAGTCATAATCACTTTTGGACTTGTTTTCTCCAGACCATATTTTTTACCTACAGTGTCTGATTTCTCTAGTCAAAATTAGATCTTTCAATGCCTTGTGATTATTTAATCTTGAATTAATACAACTTAATCTCAACTAATGGTAAATTATTTTATTATGAAATATGTATTCCTAGAATGTGTCCCTTTGACATAGGCCCAGAATGGACTAATAACTTTAGGCTTTTATCTAAAATCTGAATAATAAATACTAAAACGGTGTTTATCTCCTACTAATGAGGAAGCCTCCAAAGATGATTCCTTTAACCTAGGCATATCAGTTAGCTTAGATATATATGGATATCTGAATGAATAACTGAATTTTAATCTTCAAAGGCATGAACTTCACGGGGGTAAGCCACACAAGACCAAAGCAGATTTGAGTTCCAGTTACAAGCATCAACTTCTTAGGAATTAACAAAATGTTCCTGCTCAAGAGCATTTTCTCTTTACTGTTAAGGCACGTAGATTTTGGCATGTAAGGCTAAAGTACTTCCAGCTGTTGAATTAAACTACTATGTGAATTAATTGCTATGCTTAATAGCCTAAAAAATCAATATTTGATTTCCCCAGTGTTACAAAAATAATCCTCAAAGTTATCAGTGGCCAATGTTAATTATATCATGTAAGAACCAAATTTTATCAACACTTTATTCTCACTTGGGTAAAGAAAGCCTTATGGTTTAGAAGCAGGAACAGTTTATCAATATCCTTAAGAGAATCTTTATGCAAAGAATTCTTTCTGAAAATAACCTCTCAAACAAAGTATTTATGAACTTGGCATTAATATGCAATTGCTTTTACAATGCAGTCCTCCCCACAGAGGAGTGGGAGTACCTTACTATGTCAATGGAGAACCTCAATGGCGCTGAGTGAGAGGACCTGAAGACCTGATGACCCGCGCAGGGATTGTGCTTGGCATATGCAATGTGGGCAGACATTGGTCTATCCTTTTCCCTTGATCTCTTTGAAGCAGAAGCTCATGTGATTCTTATACAGGCTTCAGGCCACTTTCTGTGGAAAGGTTTCCCATTGCCTAGCATGTATTGCTCATTTTTCTTAAGAGTTTCTGGAGCAGCTACACCAGTACTTTGCCTATTACTGTTGGTCATTGTTTGAGAGCATATTACAGTGCTGTCATTAAAATACATCATGGGTTTGAACTAGAGTTTCTCTTCAGAAAGGCAACATGGATCTGATCTTTCGATTTCCAAATGACATCTGCTTTCTTAGATGTGGAAAAAATATTCCCATTTTAGTCCTAATGCAAAATTTCACCCTGGAGCAATATAGACTTGCCTATGAGAAAAACAGAATCAGTGATAGACAGATAATTATAGCAATGTTAGAATGTACTGTTGTGACATGCCTTTGTAGTGAAGTTAAGTGAAGTATCCTCTACAGTAAGTTGCATTTTTTCCTAAATATCAAACATTTGGGAATAATTACTGCAAAGTACTTAGATGCCCGAAGGCTTACTTCTCTGTGAATGGAAGCAACAGTGGAAAACAGACATATAACAGTCACACATTGCTTACAAGTCTCTAATATTCCCAAATGAGTTCTTTCTAGCTTGTTCTTAAAAAGAACTTGAAAAGGATTTTTGCCCTTTTTAAATTCTAAAGATGATAAATCCTATCTTTATTCATTTTTTGATCTACATACTTAGCTCTGCATTTTGTAATGAAGTTTAAAATTTCTGAGTTATTTAACCAAAATAGCCAGAGTTCTTGACTGAGGATTTTCTAATGTGACTTTCACCTTCTTTCTGTTTTCCCATTGAAAGAAGAGACAAGTAAAAACTAGCAAGTACTAAAGTGTTGACTTTGCATAGTATTATTAAATCTAGCTGAATTTGTCTATTTTCATGAGTTATCTTCAAAAATATAATTGAAAAATCTTTGTAGGAACTGACAGTTTATATATAAGCCTTCCTGACACAAATATTCCCCCTTTTCAAAGTGTATAATTTTAGGCCTACGCTGCTGTACTTTCCTGCTTTCTAAAGACTTTTTTGAAGTCTGTGTTTATCTCTACATTTCATCAGGTATTCTCTCTAATGATGCTGTCATACATTTCATCTCCTTTTGCCTGCTTCCCTTGACTTGATATTTACTGCCAAACTACATCTTTCTCTATCTTATTCTGTGAAAGATGATTCTTTTAGTGTGGTCCACAGACAAGCAGGTTTTTTTGTATGTCTTTCACCTGTATTAACTGGTGAGGTGACTGCTGCCTTGGATACCATTTCTTGTAGTGCTGATGAATTATTCTTACTAAAATAGTTTGCTTTTCCTATGAAATGTGTACTGCTGGGCATATTGACTTTTAAAACTCACAACCCCTCAGCAGATGTCATATTCTCCCTGGGAAGAATGGACGCTAATTCAATATCTGGTCATGGTACGTGTCAACTCTAGTCTTTCTTTAGTTCCACATTTACAATTGTCTTAAAGTGGTTTTGTCCTTTTAAGGCTAGGTTTTTTTTTTCTAATTCCCTAAAATCTAGACTTTTGGAAAACACAAAAAAATACAGTCTCATAACCGCAACAGTTAATTATTTTGTGAATGATGTGTAATTTAGATTCAGATATCTATATACTTTTTTTCTGTTTCCTAAATAGCACAAGAATGCTTTTTATAGCCCACAGGACTTAACCAGAGAAAAACAGGGTGTGTAATTATCTATTTATAAGGACTACAGTCAATGCATATTATAATTTTCACAAATTATTGGTCATGATATTATAGCATAAGAAAACTGAAGATACAAGGTTGTGATACTAATTTAAAACCAATGGAATATATTTTTCCCACCTAAGCTCTGAGCTTGTTATTGAGCAATAAGAAAGTAATCAATACAGAAGTACTATTCTAAGGGGAGATTATGAAAAATAATAATTTTCTTTTCATGTTAAGTTGATGCCAAGATTCAATCAAAACTACTGTCAGTCCTAACCGTCATCACATACATAAAACACATCTCCCTTTAGGAATAAATACATTTTACATTTTGCTGGCCATTCAATGTGTTTGCAATCAGAGTCAGCTCTTAGATTTGTTATATTATGGTCCAATGCAAAAATAAATCTGAAATCAGTTCCTAGTCAATGTTCCCACTGACTTCAAATAACTTTGGATCAACACTTATCACCTTAGTCATATATCTCATGTTATCTTAAAATGAAAAAGTAACTTACTTTCATACCTAAGGTATATAAAACCACAATTGTGAAGGGTAAAAGGAGAAGGGTATATTGGCATAGCTTCTTCCCATCACATGACATAGGCCATCATATAATAAAAATGAGGGTAAAGATAAGAATGTAAAAGGTGTCAACAGCAGTTTTCACTGCCCATGTTTTAAGAAGGAGATTAATAAGAGCAGATGTTAAGTTATAAAATGTTCTGTCACACCTGTGTTTAATGTGGAATTGATCCACAACAGTTTATAATAGCTGAGTATTTATCTTGTAATACCTAGTTCTGGTCTTCATTTGCACCAATAGCTTCCTGGCTGTGAAAACAGACATGACTTACAAGCATCCTGGTGAGATCAGAATTATGACCATAGTCTTTACAACTGTGCTATCAGAGAGAGATAAAACAAATGCAGTTCTTCTAATAAATTATTTTTTACAGTTGCCAACTCTGTGTAATCTGAGCTTCTCATATATACTAATAAGCTTATCCATGCAAAGTCCAATATAAAAGGGATATCCTTTCTATGAAGTGAATCCCTTCTTATTTCCTTACCTATCACATTCAGAGAGGATGGAGACAGACCTAACTGTACCTTCTGCTGATGCTTCTTCTTCTACATTTGGAGCTATTCAAGTTCCTTCCACTGTTTCTAGGTTAGTGAAGAGCAAAGATGTTTATTCTCCATGTGGAGGGAAAGCAGTCTCAACTCAGGCAATTTCTCTTAATTTAATTTACTGCAAGTTAATATAATGATTTCATTATGACTCAGGTAAGGAGAAAGAAAACCAAAACCAAAACAAATCTGACAAATAACAAGACAAACAATTAAACAAATACTTAGGAATAACACTTTTCCTCTTCCAGCTCAATTTCAATCCAACACTTTGTTCCCACCTTCCTAACTTCCTTAACTTTTGCTGCAGATTAAACACAATCCATTCCAGTTCTTTTGGTGAAGAAATGGGTGCTGCAGAAAGAATTTCAGTAATGTCCCTAAAGTTGAGGACATTGATCATTTCCTAAGCTTTTGCTCCCACTAAGTCAAATCCATTCTAAAATTAAAGAAAAATGATTTACACATCTTCAACAGTAGCATAGAATGAGGAATGCTCGCCCATTTTTATTCCAGGATAGACTGTGATCCAAAACTATCATTTAAATCAAGAATTTTGAAATTTGAGACCTGGGGTCTATATATATATATATATATCTTCTGTATATCTATATATCTCTTATATATATAAAAAATATTTCTTTTATGAGTTTCTAAGAAAGCTTGTTTTTTTGTTTTTTTGTGTTTTTTTTTGATCTAACAGTTTAGCCAGATAATAATACGTGGGGGCTTGAACAATTTTCTGATTACTTCCTCATTAAACATAGCTGTCATTTAACAGGACAGTATGATCTTTTTATAAATCCTCGCATTGCAATTTTACCTTCAAGAGCCAGTGCCTGCAAGGCCCATGTATGGCCACGTTGTCAGCAGTTTACAAGTTTCAAAAGACTGCATGTCAGTGAGCTCCCTACCACGAACTTCTACAAACCTTCATGCAGTCTATTCAGTACATTTAAGAATATTTTTTGAGTTGTATACTTTATATTTCCTTCTGAACAATAAATATTGGTAAAAGCTGTGACTAGCATTTGTTTCTAGAATGTTTGTTTTGAAAGAGATCATGATTTGTGTCCTGCTAATTTGGCATACTATGCTAATTAATTTGTCTTCTTTTATATACAAGCAATTTTCTTTTTCTCATATATAATTTCAACACTCAGTGCTCTATTAAAACTTTTCCCAGTATCTGTCACTTGTGTTATTGAGCTTCTAATTGGTATAGACCTTGATTTTTTTAACTTTTTTTATTTGCTCTTTTCACTTAGACAAAGGACAGAGCGATACTTGCTTGTACCTATAAAAAGGATGCAGAAAAATAAGCAGGAGTTTGTAATGGACAAAAAATTAAAAGGTTCAAGAGCTTAGTTTAAATTCATATATGTGCAAGTAACTTCACTGAGCTATCTTAGCTCTCTAAATCCCTGAGGTTTGCAAAAATTGGGTCTGGAAAGCTTCTGAGAACAGGCTATTGTCCTGGAGCCAGCTAGTTTGAAAGTAGTCAAAATAGCTTTTTCTTATCATATTTTAGCACTTTTGCTTCTTTTGGGATGATTAAAAAATATAGAGGAAAGCAAAATGAATAATAGTAACAACAAATACCTAACTAAACTATGCAGAGCTTGTAAAGAGATTTAGTTTGGTTTCATTTGAGTCTAAAATGGTTATATATAAATATAAATATATATATGTGTATATATATACACACACATAGCTACATTCCCATACATACTAAGTATAAGCATTTCTGACATATGGGAATTTATAGTGATTCTTGTTAATTTGATGTCAGTGAGAGCTTTGCCATAGACTTAAATGCAGACAGATTTAATCATCACTTAGAATTGTCATTTCACATATATCATTTCAGATATGTGACATTTCAAGAACGACCTAATTCTGTGAAGTAATCAAATTTCAATGCATGGACATTACTGGATATGAACGATATGGCCCACTATATATTCTCTGCTAAAACACATACATAAGTATCTCTTGTTGCTTTTAAGCTTCTTCGCTGACTTCCTCAAATATAGAAAGCAACTGAGTATGGGAAACATTTCATTTTATATTATGTATCTTATCTATGGTAGTTACTTAGTCAACAATAAGGTACAGGTACCCTCAGAGACAGCTTCATTCTTTGTCAGATATTTAACATGGCAAAGACTAAAATCACCATCTGAAAGTGTTAAAGTTTTCTCCCTGACAACGGACAAATTAAGATAACTACTTAGAGCAGAGAGTAAATTTTTAAATGGTTAAACTTTGATTGAGACAAATGTCAGCTTTACTTCTTTCCATCACTCAGTGTCCTTTTCTTTGAAGTATCATTTACTTCAGGAGTTCCTAGACTGGGATTCTAGTTTTGCTGTGTTAATTGAGTTGTAATTTTCACTAAATTCAACCTATTTTAAGCTGAAAAGAACACTGTTTTTTCTTTCACAGTTGGCATAGGTAACTTGATTTATTTTGTTTAAATATGGTAAAACTTATATGTTTGCCTCTATCTCCATTTTCTATTGAAAAAAAAAAAAACTGTGCTCAGTGTTATTCCCATGAAGAACAATAAGTAAAAAATTGATATCCCAGTCATAATGAAGAGTATTTTGGATAAGGATAATGGATAACATACTAGTTAAAAAAAATTTGCTTTTAACTCCCATTATGTGATTAAAAATATTTTTGGTTAAAACTGATTGATTGCCTTATTCCTCTCTGGATTTTCAAAGATATTTAAAAGAAAACTGTATTTTTTCTTGTACAAAATAAATTACAGCTATCTCAAGATCTGAAGGCTGTTCTTCCAGATAAGCATAAGGAAAAAAGATTAAATGAAACATTTACTTTATATTTAAGAATTTAAGAATATTCTAACTACTTTTTTCTTCAAAGATCACAGAATTTGATAATTGACTATACACTTTTTTCTATATGTTTTATGAATTTTAAGAAGCATAATGTTGATCAAATATATTTTTAAATTTCTTTGCTATATATTAATTCATAATGGTTTCATGCTTGGATGATAAGCAGTAGTGGTATTTTAGTGAACCAGTAATTGTCCAATAATGGACTTTCTTAGTTCAGAAGTTTTCTGCCTTCAGAGTACATCACATTTGAAGTAGTCTCTAATTTATATGATTAAGCTTGTCATTATAGTGTGTGAAATTTTCAGGTTGATTTTGGATGAAATAAATTTTCTCAAGTTAAGTGTTCATTTATCTTTGTACTTCATGATGAAAATGTGCATTATTGCTCCACTAAGATATAGGAGTGTGTATAATTAAAACTGAAGTACTGCAGCAAGGATACTGTTACACCTTCAGAAAAAAACAAGAATTTGCTTTCTGGAAGAAGCATGTCTGAATTAGTCGCTTCCATTGATCTTCACTTGCGACACTGAAAATATAACATCCTGCTCCTTTGATTGCTCCTAAAGGAGTAAGCATACCTGAAATACGGTAATGTGGTAAATATAAGACCTGCAAGTCAATTTGTTCAATACTATTGCCAGCCCATTCTGCGAATGCTGATAAATATGCAGGTGCTTAAATTTAGAGCACTAAAGAAGGAATTTGGGATCCATTATAATTAATACACATTTTTTCTTTATTTTCAGAAACTCAATGGTTCATTCTAAATACTTAACATTAAAACAAAACAAAACAAAACACATTCCCAACTTAACAAAATGAAATAACACCCCCCTTTGCATTGTAGGTTTTGATCCTATTATTCTACAGATGCCCCCTCAATACAGTGAAAGTAGAATTAAATGCTGTAATAATGACTTTGAAGTAGGAGTTCTGCTTCATTCAAGCTTCTTCTATTCATCAAGAATATATCCAAAAACTCAGGAAAATATTTCCATTGACTATGAAGAGTTTTGTTTTGGGACCTTTAAAGCATTGAGCAGAGATTATTCAGTGCATAATTCCAAATTATCTGTCTAAATAGATTAGAACATGGCACTTGTCATAGATATTCCAAAACCATTTATCCATCAAAATTATATTTCCTGGCTCATAAGCAACACTGCTTGAACCTGCACATTTTTTGAATAATCCAGTCCAGTTCTGGGCTCCCCACTACAAGAGGGATGTGGAGCTGCTGGAGAGAGTCCAATGCAGCGCTACCAGGATGATCAGGGGCCTGTAAAATCTGCCCTATGAGCAAAGGTTGAGGGAACTGGGCCTGTTCAGCTTGGAGAAGAGAAGGCTGAGGGGGGACCTGATCAGTGTGTATAAATACCTCAAGGGAGGCAGTGAGGAGGATGGAGTCGGCCTCTATTCACTAGTGGACAGTGATACAGTGATAGGACTAAAGGAAATGGCTCCAAACTGAAGCATCGGAAGTTCCACAGGAACTTAAGGAAGCATTTCCTCACTGTGAGGGTGACAGAGCACTGGAACA
>JAUBOD010001050.1:0-20484 GCA_032353885.1 Nothura maculosa
TCCCTCTGGATGGCAGCACATCCCTCCGGAGTGTCGGCCACTCCACCCAGCTTGGTGTCGTCCGCAAACTTGCTCAGAGTGCACCCCATGCCCTTGCCCAGGTCGTTGATGAACAAATTAAACAGCACCGAGCCCCACACTGACCCCTGAGGGACACTACTGGCCACAGGCCTCCACCTGGACTTGGCCCCATTTATCACCACCCTCTGAGCTCTGCCATCCACTCAACGTGGATGTCACATTGATGAGTCTCCAGTCATTTGGGACCTCCCCTGTTGACCAGGACCACTGATAGATGATGGAGAACAGGTTGGCAAGCACTTACCAAGCTCCCTCAGAACCCTTGAGTGGATCCCATGTGGTCCCATAGACATGTCAGTGTCCAAGTGAAGTAGCAGGTCATTGATTGTTTCCTTCTGAAGTATAGCGGATTTCTTCTGCTCTTCAAATGTGTCTTCAAGCTCAAGGGGCCAAATATCTTGAGGATAACTGATCTGGGTGTTGAAGACTGAGGCAAAAAAGTCATTAAATACCTCAGCCTTATCTTCATCCTTGGTGACAATGCTCCCTACATTGCTCCCATTGCTCCTAGGTAGTTGCCTACTCCTTCTTCCAAAGATGGTAAACCCTAAACCCTCTTTTTTTTTTTTTTTTTTTCCCAGAGTCTCAGCTATATTTGGCTATTCAACTAGGCCAGTCTTCTTCCTATACGGCTTATCTTTCAGCACACAAGGATGGCCTCCTCCTACACCTTTACGATTTACTTCTGAAGAAAAGTCCAGTCTTCCTTGACCCCTTTGCTCTTCAGTGCTGTCTCCCAAGGGACTCTCCCAACCAATATCCTAAACAGTCCAAAGTCTGCCCTCCAAAGTCCAAGGTATTGCTGACGCCCCTGCTGACTTCACTGAGAACTGAAAACTATCATTTTATGACCACAATGCCCAAGATGGCCTACAATCACCACATACATAATATGTATACTATACTACACATCCAATGACTTACAAACTTTGTGGGAGATTTATTATTTTATAAGAACTCTGGTAATTTCCACCTCATTCTTCTGCAGTTTTCTGTTCACTCTATCTCTTTGCCTTGGCCTTCTGGAATTTTATAGTAAGATTTAATAGTGTTTCAAAACAAAAGTATATTGCCATCATTCTCAATTAAAACTTTCAATAACATTGATTTTCAGTATGAACATGCAAAGTCTATATTACTACTTTTTTCAGCATTGTCTAGTAATGTAACTCTAGCATTTCTCCACTGATTTTCTACCCCTTGATTCACTAAGCTTTTGAGGTCTTATTTTCCATTCTCTGCATTATATGCCCTTGAATTCACTGACATACACTTAGTTAACACAAGCTTTCTTTGATGACTGGATGGTCTAATGATCAGTAGGCAACTAAAACCTGGATTTCATTATTTTCCAAGGCATAAGGTGAGGTCTTTTTTAAACAGAAGAGTTAAATTACCACTCTTACAACTCAGTTTAATGCCACTGAAAATTCATTTTGAAAAAAAAAGTCGGTAGTGTCGCACACTATAAAATTGATGCTCTATTATGTCTTTAAATGAAGAGGAAAGTTGTCTGGAGACATTTACACCAAGTTCTCTATAACAGATTATGTTTCATCCTTTATTTCTATTATATGATGAAAAAGTATAGTAAAACTTGCCTCTGAGTTTACATTGTAACATTTCTATACACAGCCTTGATTTTTAAAGACCAATCTTGAGTCCTAAACCTAGCTATCAGTCTTCAGGTAGTGCATGTAAGTTTAAAAGAAAGATTTCTGAGTTGTAGGAAGATGTGATACACCTACACTTGCATCATCAGTTTAAGGTGACTTTCAAAGAGCTATTGCTGGCAGAGAGAATACCTATCCAGGAATGAAAGCTACCACTAGCCCAAGCAAGGAGCAAAAATATAATGCCTCAGTGTTCATGATTCTGAACCTCTTGCTGAAATACTGTAGAGTTAAAACAGTGGTGAAGACATCCAGCAATGAGAAGGGAGAGTTATCTCTGCTTTAGAAGAGGCCATCTGCACTTTATTTTCTGTGATAGAGCAGATCTGTCATCAAGCACTCATTGCTAATCCTTAACTATCAATGCTGCAGCAGTGTTATTACTGGTCATGTTCATATAATTTAAATTGTATTGTGTAATGAGAAGAATTTAAAAATTATTTTATCTTAGTGTAGCCTTGTTAGGAAAAGACCTGTACAGCAGTTCCCAACCTTGTGCTAAGCAAAACACCACATTAAGTTCATCACACAGAGCCAATTCTTCATGATGAAGCAATACTTATTTTTAAAGTAGCACTCACTGCAAAGAATACCAGTATAATCTCTCAAGAGAGAATGGCATTCAAGAAATGGCTGAAGGATTTATGTGCAAACTGTGTTTCATAATACCAGATCTGACACAAATGAGACAATCCCATCTGCAATAACTCAGCCATTCAGTGCATTACCCACAACTCTTGTAATTTTACCCATATCATTTTTAGCCTGAGAGATTCTATCTGATTAAAAATGCAGGAGAAGGTGGGGGGAATAAAAAACACTTTACTAGTAGCGAAAGAATGAAGAGTGTATTTGCCAATGTCAAGTGAAAAAAAAATCTTTATCTTCAAAAGACTTTGAAGAGTATTTGAAACCAGATTCACCTCAGAGGAATAGAAAGAGGAAGGAAAAGACTGTAGTTCTTGTTGTTCTGAGGCTAACAGTAAAGGCATACTGCAACATTTCTAGCA
This sequence comes from Nothura maculosa, assembly GCA_032353885.1. NCBI lineage: Eukaryota > Metazoa > Chordata > Aves > Tinamiformes > Tinamidae > Nothura > Nothura maculosa. Next base: position 2,765 of record JAUBOD010001050.1, read on the forward strand.
AAAGGTCACTGCAACTATGCTCAACCTCCTGCACACACACTGCAATGCTAAAACATCACAAGGCTCAGAATACAAATGAGATTTCCTTTTATGTTAGAGAATCCAGTAAATGTCTCCAAATGTCTCTAATACTCCTTTGACATCACTTTGCTTTCAGAAAGCCTGGCTGGGAGGTGGAGGCAAAAAACAGAAACCAAAAGGATGAGAGCGACTCCATGGATGGATGAGAGCTAGCAGCCAAAGGATGCAGGCAGGAAGGCCTCTGTCTAAGGATGAGGCTCAAGGAGGTAAAAAAGGAGACCATGATCACCTAAAAAAGATTTACTAGAATAAATGCTTTCAAGAGAATATTTTAATAATAGAAATTGCTGATCCAAAATAAGTAAAACTTCCACTGAGAAGAGTGGGCTCATATAGATACTGAAGCAACGCAATTTGCATCTGGCTGACACTGTCTTCTACGAGGAGAGTGTCTTGGCTCCCAACTTCCCCAGATGTTCAGTTCCTGTGCTTCTTCAAAAAAAAAAAAAAAAAAAAAAAAAAGAAGTAGAGGAGGAAGAAGGAAGTAAACAGGCAGCAACTAGGAAAGACATTCTGTTTCACAGCTCACTCAGATCTGATTTTGCTAAATCTTTTGTAGGTATAGTGGTATTACTTGCATACTTTAGTGGTACTCCTAGACTATGGAGGACCCATAGTCCATGCCCATGTCCTCGCTGTTTGGTTCCTTATTTCTGATCCTACATCACAATTTCCTTCCATCTCTTGAAAATGTTCTTTGGTTTTTTTTTGTTTGTTTTTTGTTCTTTTTTTTTTTCAAATCTTGTTCATATCAACCAATTTATGGCACAGACCATTAACAATTATGTTAGTACAACTTAGAGGATTGCAGCAACAGGAAAGAACAGATAGGGAAATGGAAAGGGCAAGAACTTCTTGTCTCCAAACAAAATATAGAGCAGAACTCCCTCCTGAGACTTTGACCAGCTTCAGCCAGGCTTCTGACTCTACAGAGCTCGTCCCCAGATCACAACAGCCATCAAAGCCTTGGCACTGTACTTCTGTTCCCTCTGAGCTTCGACAGCATTTGCTGTAGTAAAGTGAATTTCACAATACTAGTTGTTTTCCAGTAGCCCTGCCCTGGAACAAGACAATTTTGCTTACATTAAAAAAAAATAGTGATTGTGATTTGAAAGATGTAATATGAGATGTAACAGGAATGAAATTACTAAACTGTTAATGCCCTCTTGACTTCTTGGACTGATTCATGATCATACAAAGTTCAACAGCATCAAGACTTCATTCTGCATTTAACTGGGTAATACATAGGGTTGCTTTCCCTCAGTTTGTGCCTCGTTCCTCTCTACAAGATCAGTCTCCTTAAGTCTGTATAATATGAATGCAACCTAAAATGGAAGCGCTTTTCTCTATGTGTACACACACTTAAATGCCTAAAATAAAGCAAAATACTACTAATTTAAAGATTGGTACCACAGGTTTTATCCATGCCAACATGGAATAACAGTCAAACTATGGAATTACTTAGTTAAAAAAGAAGTAGTTACTTCCAAAATGTAATTTGAAGTTTAGTTTTTTGTAGATACCTAATTACACACTTTTTAACACCACATCACTCTTTGGACCTTTGAAATACAAAATTATAGTATTTGTTTGCTCCCCATTTACTTCTGCCAACTGGTCTAACGAGAATGCAGCTGAGCATGTATTTAGTTCAAGCACTCAGGAGGCTGAAGTATGGAAACTATAATAAAGATATTTTGTTCTGCTCTGAACAACAAAGCTGAGGTCTGGTTAATTACTCTTTAGAACCACAAAACTATCATCTGTGTGATCTTCTGCCCATGTTTCCACAAAACAAGAGGCATGCCACTAGTGGCATGCAGACCACTTCAGAGTGACATGTGACAGCAGCTCTTGATAGCCACTAAACCACCTAAACCAGAGCTGAAAGGCAAATGCCCTCCAAACACAACCACCCAATTGGCAGCAGCACCTGAACCTCTGCTCAAAGCACAGGTGTTCATTTTACAGAGCCCATTTTAGTCCTGTTGACATCACAGACGAGATGGGGCAGAAAAGATGTCAGATTTCTTTATGAGATAGATTCATGATGATAGGGAAGGTATGAAAGCGGACCTGGTTTTCATGGTATGAAGGAAATAGGAGGAGGACAGATTAGGGTATGTATCTGGGACCCTAATTAGATCAGGAAATAAGAGCGAGGCAATATGGGAAGTACAGCATGGCAAAACAAGGAGTTCTTACCAATAATGATGACAACAAATGAAGTTCGAGAACATCTGCCATTCTTTTCCATGCTCTGTCACTATCACTTCCAAGGATGCATTTTCTTGAGAACTAGTGGACTAGAACTCTTTCTTGCTTTGGCTCTCCTATCTTTAATGGTTTTCATCATATTTTTCCATAGGCCAGGGTAACTCATGCAAAACATGGAAACAGTCTGGCAAGAAAGTAAAGACATTTCTGCTGTTTAGTGAGTCGGATCGGCTCAGCAGGTGTCCCAATGAGCATCAGCTAACACAGGGGAATGGACAAGTGGCAAAGCCAGGAAGACAGCTGTGGGAAGAAGTGAGCCACTGACTGCCTCAGCCAAGGAAGGCTGAGGAAGGAAAGCAATTGAAGTGACCTTGCAGTTTTCCATCTGTAAATGAGGTTCTTGCAGCATAAAAAAATGTCATTGGAAATGAGTTTTGAATATTTATGAACTTCACCCAGCCGTTTTGGCCAGATTTGTTTTTGTTTTCCCAAATTTTGCATTGTTCTGTAGCTAACCACAAACCAGTTGCATGTGTAACTGCACAACAACATAAGGTAAGAGCTCTGTCCCTCATAGTGTGCCCACTGTGAGTGCCTAGCAATGACCTACATACACCAGTACCCAACGCCCTAGATAGAACTACATTGCTGAGTGTGAGGAGGCACATCAACCTCAACACAGGTGGTGTAGTGCCTCCAGCACAGAGCTATTTCTCTGCTGTGTAAATATGCAAAATGTTTAGGTAAAATATTGCTTCAGGAGACTGAGAAGTAGCTCAGCACTCCTGGAAGGTTTTAATTTCAGGCCTTGATCCAGATTCTGATTGCAAGTGGATTTTGCTGAGATCTTGGACATGTGTTGCCTCCAGAACTAGTGCTTTTATAAAGATAGATGTAAATTAGAATTCAGATTTTTTGACATAAAATAGGAATCAAAATAATCTTCTAAACCTTCATTCTGCACCTTCCATGAGATCCCTGGCTTAATTCGGCATCCTAAGAAAATCATTGTTTGAAATAACAGTTTCCTGCAAAGCATATAAATCTTTCAGTTTTCAGGAAATACTACCAACATCCCGGGCAGCTATAACCAAGGCTACTCCCTCCTTCCACATTGTACATTTCAGAAGGCATATGCTAAAGGAAGTGTACAGGTCAGTCAACAAAGCTTCTCTCTCCACAAGCTCCTGTTTTTATCTATTAATTGAAAAATCTCTCTTTAAGAAGTGAAAGGTTCAGATTTGGCCAAAATACACTGTAGGGTGTAAAGGACCTTAAATCCTAATTTTGTACACTGGTTGGAACATCTGAGATACAGAATATGATCTTCAGAACTCCCTACAGAATAAGCCGCTTCAGAGGACAATTTTACCAATACATGGTTGTAATTTGATGAAACTCTTATGAAACAGTCTCAATTCACAAACAAAAATCAAGAGCAATTAGCAGAGCTAGTGAGAAGTTGTATTTTCTTTTAAACTCCATAAACAAAAATGTGCAGGACCCTGTGACTGTCATTTGAACAATATGGAGCAAGTTTTCTCGTATCTGCTTTGAATAAGTTTGTGCCTAATGAGCTTCATCTGGAGTTTAAACCTAGCTCCAAAATTATTTCCTAAACCGACTGCACAAACCATCAAAATTGAGCCCCATATACTAAAGAAACACATAGTTAGGATCTGGGTGTGAGACAGACCCATGAAAACATCAATGGCAACAAACAGTTACAAATAAACAAGAAGGCAGAAGTAAATCCAGTTCTTCTAAACATTTATAATCCTCTGCTACATATTTGGCAGCCTTCTAGAGAAAGGACGTTGATATACTCCAGAGACAGTCAAAAAATGATAAAAGTTGATTGATATCATGCACAGAAAGTCTGGAAAAACATGAATACCATGAACTTGAAAGCTAGGGTTTAAAAAAAACCCCAAAACTCTTCAAATTCTGTTTCATAAAGGAGCATAGAAAAACAGTAGAGCTTCTCAAGTAACAAGACTCTATTTTGCTGGATGATAATAGTTCTTTAAATGGCACAGAATTTATGGCAGTTTTAGATGCAAGCGCTCTGTCTGATTATCTCTATTATAAATTATAAATTGCTTTATAATTATAAATTGCTTAGCACTAAGGCACCATAGTCCCAACTCTGAGATTTTTGGCATTTTTTATTTATTTAGGAAGTGTGGGCCTCCTATCATTTGTAAAAGTAGTATCAATACCATGATATCACTATACTCATATCTAAAAGATCTATTCAAGAAAGCAAGGGAGCCCATTTGGATTTGTCCTTTCACTTATTTTAAAGATAAGAGTCTATAGTTAATTGAAAGAGAAAATGAAGTTCTTTGTTCTTCTGCTAGCAAGTGCTGCTTTTGTGCACCTACACTCCCATCCTTATGTTAGGATGGAAGGATACACTCTTCTTATGGTTCCTGTGATATCTAGCTGGCAGTGAGCTTGTTTCCTGCATCATGTTTCTGAGAATATATGCTATCTCCCCTCCTCCTTCCCTTCTGTTCTCATTCTGGGACTTGATTTATTTTTCTATTAAAGAGAACTTAGACTGAAAATAACCATATGAGATTCTGCATGACTCTACTGCAACTTGAGTACTGGTCTCAGTGCTCTTCATTAACAGATTGACCACAAACATATCTCCAGACATTCCAGCACTCTTAGGGCAAAGGGTTCCTTCATCCAGGATATGTGTGTGACTCGACAGACTCTACTCGCCTGATGAAGCTTTATTGAAATGTCCTGTCCTTTTCCTTTTGGACTTCATTTCTGGCCACCACACAACCTTCTGCAAATTTCTAATGATGCATTTAACTGACTCAGTTTTGAATCCTCACCTTGACTCTAACTTCAGTTAAATGGTAAACATTAAGAGAAAAGGCAGTAGTAATTTCTTTCAAGGTGAAAGAGGAAGAGAAACGTAAGGAAGAGGTTACAAGGACTGAGGGTACACTTACACCATGTAGCGGAGTATGACACAGAGATTCCCAAATTACCATCCAAGAAATTATCCCCAGAACAACAGCAATGTACTGACATCTGCACCACACTATATTGGGTGAAATTAGTCTTGCTGAGAAGAACCACACCAATGAAGTTACAGTGCTTCCAGGACTCAAGACTCACTTATTTGTGACTAAAACAAAATAAATATTCGTATATGTTAATCAAATACTTTAAAATATGGTATTTTTTGTCAAAAATAATATTCAAGAGAAAGCAATACATCTAAATTGGTCATTATAGGCATTACGTAGACAGATAGAGATACATACATACATGCATACATACATGAAGCTGAAGTTATAAGCTTGGGGAATGGCTCCACAATCCCTCTCTGTCCTCTACAATACTATATTAGCATACTTGCTGTGAGATTGCAGATAACTTCTCTACCTTGCTGTGAGCATAAGTTCCAACTGAAGATTTTGGTCCTCTCTGCAAGCAATGATGATTTAAGTTCAGCCTTTGCGACCAATTCCAATCTCAATGAATACACCAACAATTACTGGGGGACAGAAAGATGGACACAGCCACATGGACAGAGCCACAGGGATCTAGCCATTCTTTGGAGAGGTTTTGGGTTCAAGCCTTCATCTAGTAAATATTTCAGAATGAGAAGAAGAAAACACTCTGAATCCCCTAAAGCAAAACAAGTACCAAAGGAAACAAAAGACCATAGATAAAATTCCTGTCTCAAATAAGGCAAAGAAACTACTTGAAGAAAACATGCCCTCCCTTTTCCATGCAAATAAATATGGTGAGTACTGTGTTATGAGGGAAGTCAGACAGTCAAATCCTCATTTTTGATTATTTCAAGTTAATTAATGAGTTTGGGCCTGCATCTTTAGCCAATAATTAGCAGAAAAAATGCATTTGCAAAATTACAATAGTAAGCCAACACTAAAAGGTAAACAAGTTTTTCCTGCAGTAACCTCCTTCAGCAAATATTTCATGTATATATAGAGTCACTACCTTATACAAGTTTATATTTTTTACTTTATATTCCATGTCTATGCTCATTTTCTTATGCTGTTCTTTGAGATTAAGGTAATGCATGCACACAAGCTGACAAGAGCTGAAGAAAACCTTTCAGCTGCAACATTTGTTTTTGGTATACCTGGACATTTTACATTATAATTACTCACCTTCACCTCCATTTCCTTTTACCTATGCAAATAGTACTTAAGCAGAAGTGGTTTGCATCAACAGAAATAATATTTTAATATATTCATGGATGATATTTGAGTATGATAACACCAACCACATAATATTACAATTATGTAACAATTATGTTACATGAAGCCTAGTCACCTAAAACAAATGCTTCTGTGCTTATGAAGACAATCATTTCACACTACAACCTGCTCCCTTCCACATTTCCTAAGGACACCTCAAACACTCACCAAGAATGAGCTTACACTAAGCAGGGAAACTCTATTCCCAGATGTTTCTTCCTGAGGGCTCTTGCCGTGGTTCTGTTGCTGATTGGTGATGCACCGTCCTGGAGACAAGACCGCTATGCCTCTTACACACTGAGGGTCCATATCTTGCCAGTCATTTGACAAGTCCACGTACATGCATTTCATAAGGAAATTGCCTACGTGCAAGTCATAGGAGGGCTCGTAGGTATCTCCTTAAGATGCCAAATGGTCTTCCTGGCAAGAAGAGGCACAGTTTCACTATGGGTCTGACTGTGTAAAACAAAAAGAGCAAATGAAAGTGTTTGGGCACTAGACACATAAAATATCTTTTCTATGAAACTGACTCTAGAAGGAACTACACTGTATTCAAGACACAAGTGTGACGTAGGGGTGGTTCTTCTCATCACAACCTTTACCCTAAAATGATACTAGGTTTTAGTAAGTGTTCATCTCAGCATTTAACACAAACGCGTCTTGCCACCGCTGGCTTATGTTTGCTGATGTTGAACATTGCCATCTGCTGGCTCTTGTGAGAAACACTTGGGAAGAGCTCAAAAAATGACAAAATGAGAGGCCAGAAGGGACCTCTGGAAATCATCTGGTGCAAATTCCGTGGGAAAAGCGGGGCTGCAGATTAGGTTCTGCAGGCCCCTGGATATGTCAAATTGTGTCCTGAGTATTTCTAGCAAGGGAGATTCCACTGTGACTCTGAGTAACCTAATGCAATATTTAACACAGTGTGGTTTTTTTCTTACTTTTAGATAAAATTTCCCCTTATGCAACTTGTGTCTTTTGCCTCTTGCCCTGCTTTTTGCATTCTTGTGAAAAGTGCCTTAATCTCCTCTAGAGATATGTTTTAGGCACCTGAAGACTATAACTAGTTCTCTCCCCCTCACTCCCACCCTGACTTACCTTCTCTAGGCTCAGCAAACCCAGTTCCTTCAATCTTTCTTTGTATGTCAAGTTCCTTGGTCCTCTAACCACCCGCATGGCCTCTCCAGTCTTTTCAATGACCATACTCCTACTAATGCAGATCACGATGTCATTGACCATCTTTGCTGTAAGAACTCCCTGCTGTGTTATGCTCATTGCTGCCCACAAAGCCCCCCAGTGCCTTGATCACAAAATCCCACCCGTATGTATCCTCATTTGGTCCTATTTCTTATTGCTTATTATTATCTTATTTTTTACACTTAGCCTTTTTTACCTTTGTTAAAAATCAATAAAATCTTTTTGGTCCAAAGATCTGCCAAGATCTTATTATAGGTGTCTTTTTCTTTTCTGTGTATCTGCTTATTATAGTTTTGTATCATCCACAAACGTGGTGAGGCATCTCAGAATCCAGATTATTTATATTAATATATACAACATGAATGCTATCAATATTGGTTCCTCTGAGGAACTCCTGATTTTCACTCTCATTTCAATTTCATTAAAAACTTTTGAGCTCATCATTTTAGTTGGTTTTCTACCCAATCTGTTTCATCATAGAAAGCAATGAGGTTAGTCAAGCACTGTTTATCCTTGGTAAATATGTTGTGCCTTGTCTCTACAACATTCCTGTCCTTCATGTGTATGAAAATAACTTCCATGAGGATGATGATAATGAAGATATCCCAGAGAATGAAGAAAAGTTGGCTGGTCTGCTGTTTCCCAGATGTTCCTTTCTGTAGATGGACACCAAACTTGCTTTTTTACAGGTGTCTGGATTTTTTTCTGCCTATGACCTTTAACAAATGATAGAGAGAGGCTTTTCAGTGAGACTACCAAACCCTCTTAGTATCCTTGAATGCATTCCATTAGGTCACAAAAACATATACATATAGACACAGACAATTGGCTCAGACAGCCATTAACTTAATTTGATTTTAGTATTGATGGTTTCATTCTTTCACCCTTCAATTCTGGCATATAGCCTGTGCCCGTGGATGCAGATATAAAAAGGTCTGTCATAAACATCTTATTTAAAACCTATGTAGAACAATGCTAAGATATTTGATGGCTTATTTGAATCTTCAGGTCCTGAAATCAAGCTTGTACATGAGAATATCTCGTTGAAGTTAAAGCTGGCTTCCAAGGCTACAGAGAAAAGTTTAGAAAAGTGACTTGAAGATCAACAAGAAAGAATTCCAAAATAATTTTGTTTTTAAGCTCCAGATCATTTGATACCTCACTAACTTTTGACTCTTTCGCAATGAATAGATATGTATTATTTGTCATATATGTATCTATTATAAATATTATATATATATATGTGTGTGTGTGCATACAAGCGCACACATACACATACAAAATTAATGTTATCAGATAAGTTATCACACTGCGTACAGAACACTGCAAAGTCTTCTAAAGACACATTATCAGCCTTGCAGCTTGTCCATTTTACATATATAAAACTCTGTATCATTTCCAGAACAGACCCAAGTCTAGAAATAGTAATGCATGTTCATACACCAGGAGATTACTGGACTATTTCCTTTCAAATGTTATGGCACTACTTAAAGGTTCTATAAGCCAAGTTTGGTTCTCAATTCTAGCTTTCTGCTAACTGTACTCTGAAATTTGTGAAAATCTCATGCCTTCCAAACTTACAGTTTATGAGAGTCTTAAACAAGAATGTATTTTGAGCCGCTTTCTGTTAGATGCACTGTTTATTCTGTTTGCAACTCATAAACAGGCACAAAAAATAATCTAGTTTGAAAGGGACCCCAGGAGGTAATCGTATTCAAGCTCTTGTTCCATGCATGGGTCATCTATGACAACTTCATATCTACTATGAACAAATTTGTAGTGGTATATCATTCACCTTTTGGAAGAGTATATCATTTTGAGTAAAACTCAGCTGGTACATTATAAACAAATGACTAATCCTAAACCACAGTAGGTAAAATGCATATGTTTAGATACATGAGTGATCATATTTTAAGGGACCAAAGACTATACCCCACCAAGGTCCATTTTATAAATAATAAGTGATTGTGCTACACCTCCAAAAATCACTTTTGCTTTTATACTCTGCATAAAAAGCATGCTGATTCCCTATAGTTTTCAGTGACAGAAATGCACTACAACAACATCAAGGGAAAAAGAGATTGTGAAGATGAATTTTTATATCTTTTTTATGGTAAAAGATGAATAGCTATATGCAGTTAAATCAGGCTGTCACGTTACATACAGAAGAATAAATGCAATATATATAAAATGCCAAATAATTCACATATCCTGTAATATAAGGTAAAGTACACTAGATTATATTGATCATTCTCACTGGAAAATGAGAGCTAAAATGAATGGTATTTTAAATTTTAAAATTAAAAGACAGAAAATCTTACATTAAATATGACAATTTTGCATGTGTACTTGAATTGCTCTCCTTCAGTGGTTTTCATTATCCCAAGATCAGTAAACATTTTCATCCTTTATTCTAAATATGGCTTGCCAAAATGAGTACCAAGAGGATGCATCATAAGTACCTGTATTTAAATACCAGAGTGGCTTAACAGAGGTGTGTTCAGATTTTGCGTTTTAATTATTTTAAAAATAGTTTGCCCATTTCAAATGATGGCTTTTTATTCAATGTTTGTGAGAAACTCACCTTAATCATCAATTGTAAATATGGAGGTAGTGCTTATAAATTGACTTAATTGGATAAACAAATTTAATTTCTATGTAGTAGATTAGATAAAGGATATTTTATCAAAACATTCAATATCAGAACATCTATGGTTCATTAAGCAAGGTTAATAGTATTTATGAGTAATACATAGAAATTATTGCTTCTGCATGTCCTCCAGCACCTAGAAAGCTTCGGAATTAATGGTTCACCCTCTATAAATACTTTATTTGGAAGTGTGAAAGAAATTTCTTACTCTTCCAAAACTGAGCTGAAATAGTTACTGGAAATAGAAATAGTTAATGGAAATAACTCTCTCAGCATCTGCAACAGACAGCTCATAAAAAGGTTCAGAATTTCTACAAAATGATGTGGTGCTTGGCCATCCCTTGCTAAGTACGCGCCAGCAGAGCTGCTACAGTACTGCTGGGGCTGAGATGTGGCTGCAGTAAAAGCGCTAATTTGTGGACACTGGCTGCCTGAGCTACTGCCCACCCACGGCTCTCCGGGAACACCCCACACAACAGGGTCAGAAACCACAGCCTGGAAAAGCAGCACAATTGCTTGACTATAAAGCTTTCAAATAAGGGAAGGCTTGTGAAAAAGAACACAAACAGTAACAAAAGGCTGAGGTGGGGCAGCAGATGAAAAGTAAGGAAAAATGTAAAAGAGAAAGAGATAAAGAGAAAAACAAGAAAGGAAGAATCCATATTAAAATTCTTTTAATAGATGTCTGTCCATTTCAAGAGAAAGGGAGCAGCAATTTGCTGGTTACATCTACAAGACACGCTGGTAAAAAGTTGTCCAGATAACCAACCAGCATAAATCTACTCAAGGCTTCCTAGCAAGCAGAGCTCTGCTAGTTTCCATCAGCCGGGAATACAATATTGGATGACTTCTACTGAAAGACAAGATATTACACATGCTTCCTAAAAGTTTACATCAATGTGGAAGCCCTAAACATATGTCACAGTTTGTGTCAACATGATGGCATGGATCTCCATCAGTCCAACAGTCTATGCTGCTGACTTCTTAACTTTTCTCCACTCTAAATTGCCTTCACTCAACAAAGCAGCAACATTTTCCAAACACACAAATCCCCAGACAGCAACATCACTGAACAAAATCTTCTCCAGAATCTTTGTTTGGCTGTGGTCTTTATTCTCTAACAGAATTTAAAAGCAATGTCATAATTGGATGCTCTCTCCCCTTTAGTCTGGGAGAAAGTTGTTAAACAAGCTATCCTCTTGCTAATAGGTATCCCTCATCTCAGGGAAAGGATGGAGAGAAGCAGAACAGCCTCACCTCAAAGACTGTCTATTTAGCACAGGGCAGAATGAGGAGAATCTAATTTTAGGTATCTAATAGCGGCACCAGAGAATCTTAGACTTTTCCCAAGCAGTAGTTAAATGAAAGCCAGTCCCTCTACTGGATCTATCTTTTTCATCTGCTTTTAATAATACTGAGGTTTTGGTATCCTATAGCTGAAAACTTATATTTTGGAAAGGAAAAAAAGAGCTTTCACTACTCAGGGAAGAAAAATGAGTTGATTCACACAACTGCAATTTGACCTTTATATTAAAAGAAGTCTTGAGAAATGATTAAAACATGGATCTAAATCGATACCACCATCGATACCACCACTATAATACCACCATGTTGCACTTCAGTAAAACAAGAAAAGAAACAATCAAAAACAAGCGAACGAACATACTGAATTATTTTATTACAAGGAAGTATTAAAAACAAGAATAATGTCATGGACATTTAGGTTAAGTGGAGCACACAGCGTATCCCGCAGAAATATTTTGTGGATATTAATGCAAGCAGTATGGACTGGATGAAGAACAGGATACAGGAGACAGTATACTGGTTTATCCCACAGAGTCATTTTCTGTGTGAGCTTCACAAGAACTAATACAGAACCAACTCTTACACATGCTATAAGTTTCATAGCATTTCAAAAACTCCATAAACAAATGACTATTTGTTCAGAACTTACAAAACTCTTAATAACATAAGTTCCTGAGCCTCAGATAGCTCAGCTCTTTCCTCCTGCACTCTCTTGCTCTTGGCTACTGCCACAGCCATAGTACTCAGCTAAATGGTCCTTCCATGAGGGCAAATAAAACTGTCCTTTGGAGTCAGGCATGTCCTAATGAAACTTTTGGATGACAGAAAGCCAAAAAGTATTTCCACTGAAAACGACCATGAGGTGGAGGAGGACACGAGGAGAGGAAATACCTTTACAGACAGGAATGACGGGAACAGACTAAGATAAGGTGCTACAAAATATAATGTTCTTATGAAATTGTCATTGGAATTTTTGCTCTTATCTGAGCCTATCAAATGGAGATGACAAAAGGTGAGTCAGAAACATCAGCATGAAAGGCTAATGAGACATCAGGTAAAGTACTTTCAATAGTAGTGGCATGAACCGGTATGAATATAAAAGGCCGGGCCCAGTACTCAGTTCTGACTATTCTCATAAAAAAAAGAAAGAAAAGGAAAAGAAAGAAATAAAAAGAAGTGTATTCATGGAAGGGGAGGGTGGTGCAGAGGAGAGGAGAGGAGAGTAGAGGAGAGGAGAGAGGACAGAGGACAGAGGACAGAGGACAGAGGACAGAGGACAGAGGAGATCTGAGCTTCTTAGAGGTTTGCCACTGCTTACCCCCCACCCACCTGGCACCCTATCTGCTCATTAGATCCCTACCTGCTACTCCACTGTGCCTTTTTTTTTCACCCTCACCTATCCAGGTACTCCTCAGCCCCCTCTGCCAAACTTCATGTGCTTCGGCTTAGCCCCTTCCACTGCCCTTGCTGCTAGTTTACATTCACATCAATTGCAGCTTTTGCAGTCGCACAGTTAGGACAGAGGGTGTCAGGCACCCGGCCACTGCAGCAGGAACCTGTGTACAGCATCATCTTGATTCAAATCCAGAAAAGAAGAAAAATAAGGAAAATAAACAATGCATGTCAAGGCAGACTTCAGGGCAGGGGGACACTTTCATATCACCCAAAAGCAAGAATGCTGCATTTTTAGGAGAAGATTTCCCAGTATTTCTCATCATTTCTCTATCCTCTCCTTGTTTATCCTCCCACCCCTTACAGACACCAAGCCCAGCTGCACAAGGGAAACAGGAGAATACACTGGAGGCTGGGTGCGGTTGTTAAGGATTTAAAGCACAAGGCCAGGGTGCTTCCCCAGCCCACAGCGCTTAGCCAGGCTACTCTCAAAGCTTGTCCCATCACAAATGCTGCTCTTCAGTTCTCCAGCCGCTCGCTCCGAAGATACGGCATATCAAGAAGGGAAAGAACAGTATCAGTGACTGGGCAGAATTCTCTATAGAGAGAGATAGTTTTCTGCATTGAAAGCTATATTTAGGAAATGCTAATCGGTGACCACCACATTCAAACCACTTTTCCAGAGAAAGAAGCAGCAAATTCAGCTAATACTAGAAAGAAGGTTTCCAGTTTCAGGGATGTCCGAGTCCGTTCTGCCTGATCCTAACTTGATTAATCTGTCTCCAAATAGACTTTCTTCTGAAAGAGGATGTAGTTTTTAGGACTTTAAAAACATGCTAGGGGAACAGACAAGCCTTTTACATTTGGTCACTCTGTTACAGAAAGCAAAGAAAATGCAAATGTCCTCATGCACAAGCAGAGCTGTTAGGAACGGCAAAAACGTTTCAAAGAAGGAAAATTAATCAATGTGTCCCAGAACCTTCATGTCTCTTCAAATCATACCAAATGGATGCCTATAGCCAATTCCAAACTGCTTTTTTTTTTCTGTAGTTTTCAGAGAGAAATTGCACTTCACAATCAAAAGGTTTGAACTGATTTCCTGCCAAGAGGAAGTGCATCTTATCTCGCAGTTCCCAAGGTAGGCAGAAATTTGAAGTCACCACGGATGACTTTGTGCACTGAAGCACCATCCCTTCAGCATGACTGAGTGTATTTGTGCAGGTTCATGCAGGTAAGCATTGAATTAGCACAAGAGATTCTACTCAAGAGAAAGGACAGTCAGGGCAGTGGAAAAGGCAGTGCCGATCAGAGTTGGGTTGACTATCCTGCATTTACAGGGAGGCTATGGGAACAGGGGAGTTGAGATAAAGCAACACTCAATTACAGACATGCCATTAAGTGTCCAGAGAGAAATGTCCTGCTGACATAATGGTTATATATCACACTGCACACAGAGAAGTTCTGTCAGACCAGATGTTTCCGTGTGCTTACAGGAGGACCAAAGAGAGGCGTGCCCCGTGCCTTCCCGCTCCCAGATAAGAGGGAGGCCAGTGGATGAGGGTATCTCTCTGGGAAGCTTGTTTCTTCCAGCTGTCTTTTCCAAATGCTGGAGACAGATTTTTTTTGTGCAAGACGCAGCCTGTCCTTCCTTGCATGCATACATGCACTGAACACACGTTTCAGGTCTGGGAGAGGAGGAATTGCACCCCAGACAAAACTGGGGCCAAGAGAAAACTTGAATACTGCAAGTGGCACTGCATACAAGAGATCATAGTAGACCAAACACTGAAGAGAAAAGAAGAAGATACTTGGAGCTATTGGTCTATAATGGCTTCCTTCCAGAGGTAAAAACTGTAGTGGATCATATGGCTGTGATCTTGGCTGAGAGCTTCAAAATGCCCTTAAAAACTGAACTTAAGACAGATCTCACTCCCCCTGGCACTCATGCTTCCAGGTCAACCATTTCCTGTCAACTGCAAAGCATCAACTCACCAGAGCACACCAGTCCTTTTGGTCTATGGGCATGGACTTACAGGCACATGGACTCATTCTTGTGCTTTCAATGGAAGGAAACATTTTTCTATCTTTTATACAAGGCTTCAGCACCCTAGTAAGACTGAGGACACAGTACACAGTAATAGGTATTTTGTAATGGGATAAACTGAAGCTATACATACAGATGAGAAGCATTAGGATGCCTACATTGTGTGGTTTTCTATGTTACCTTTCATATCTGATAATAGTCAAATGCTAATATTGCATTCAGTGCAACGACTGTGTGTGGGAGGGGGTTACATAATGATCTCATGGACCAGTGACAAAGGAAAATGAAACAGCTATTTTCAGTACATAACACCTTCTGCAAAATTTCATTTTCCTTTTTTCAGAGAAGCTGGAGATTACTTCAAACTGTACCTAGGAGAAACATAAATTTTATTTTCATCAAAATACCAAAATTACTAAGGTTTGCCAAGTGAGTCTTTTGATGCTGCTATTATACATTAAAGTTACAGACAATTGAAGCCTTCCTGCAACACAAGTGTATTTTATTACAACTATAATCTCATTGGGAAAAAGAAAAAAAGAAAAGAACATTTCTTTTGGCATAACTTCAGCTTTTGTAATTACTCTTCGACAAATCCACAAGGAAGAATAAAAAAGCATTGTCTGATCAAGCTGTACAGGAAATAGTTCAGCTGTCAAGATATATTTTTAGATCCGGAAATTATTTTCTATCTCAAATTGTTATGAGAAATCAAAATCTGGAGAACATTTTTTTGAAATTAAGCCAGAACACTCTGGTAATGAAGTGGTTTATTTATGCTGCAGTGTAAGCAGCTGTTTCATTAAAGAATGAATAAACAGACTTCTTGCTTAGAAGAACCAAGGGATGCAATCATTTTGCAGTCTTCTTTTTTCAGTTTTAAATGGTTTTCTTAGGCTATACCTTTTCACCCTTTATTGGTGATGTGCTTGAGACAGGTCCACAGACAACAAGGTAGAAGCCATGCTCTTAGATCCAATATGTCATTTACTATGCAGGGTCATATATAGAGCCATTAAATTAGAAAATTTAACAGAATGCTATCTTCAGCTAATTACTACAGGAAGGAAATGTGTTTTTCCCTTATCAAGAAAATATTTTTTGTAATATTATAAATACCATTTTTTAATTTATTATGTATATTAAAACTCTAAGAGTTTATCTTTTAAAACTCTAAGAGTTTATCTTTAAGAGTTTCCAATTTATTTTTATATCATATACAAATAGATGTTGCAAGATACAGTGTAAAACACAAAGCCAAATGCTTACCAGATTGAAAAGCTAACTACAAAGCTTATTTCATCATTGTAAGAATGACTGTATTTTTGGGTCTTCTATCTGACCTATTTTAATTGCAAGGACATCTTCTAAAAGCTACACGAAACCAAGACAAGTCATATCCTGAAAAGATGTGTTTGAAAATGTTCCTAAAGAGAGATGAGTATTCCTTTCACCTACATCAGAATAGCCATTTTAACTGCAAGATTTCAACCTCAATTCCCCTTCATCTGCCCTGTGCTCACATATCCTTCAGAAATTGCATGTCTTAAGAAGATTACCTGTAAACTGACAGACTAGTAGCACTAATATGCACTGACTTGTCCGAAAGGGACTCGGTGGCAGGTGTTTGCAGGCTTCCCCTACCCAGATATCCATGATGAAGTTAAGCCTAGTCACGTCCACCTCTCCATCCTCGGACCATTCACACCAGATATTTGTTCCTTTCTGGCTACAGATCAAATTTAGTGGTAATATGAAAAGGGTGTGATGAGTGTCATGCAAATACTTTCTTTCTGCTAGGGCTCTATAGTGAAAAGGGACATAATGAAGAGTGCAACTTAACAGAGCACATTCCTTGGGAGCTCCAGAGCACACAGACAAAGGACATACATACTTTCTTTATGTTTGGGTAAGATAACAAGAAACCATATTAAACTTACATAAATATAGAGGGCTTAATCCTTCTTAGCACTTACTACTGTATGATTATCAAGGCTAAGAAAAAAAATATATATGTGCATGTATTGGTGCAAGAACATTTTTACATTTTGATCTTTGTACATGTCACTCTAACATAAATGCGCATTTGTTTCAATTCAAAGAAAGAAATGGGAAATTTCCAGTTCAGAAAACCCATTCATCAGTACTAGTTATGCTTCTGTGGTCTGCAAATAGAAGGACTTTCTTTTCTTTCTGTTCTTGTTGTCTTTGCTGCTATAATGACTTCCATATTATGCTGCAGATGTAATACGTTTATGCTTAAAGTAGACTGTGCTCTTTGCCAGAAAGAGCACATGGCAAAAGCACATGCATAGAATGCATGACTTTAAAAGCAGAAGTACTAAGCAAATAAAAAAAAAATGAGATCTTATTTAAAATTACAGCATATTTTAACTTAGTGTATAATTTAATAAACCTTATTTGTTTAAGGAGTATTAAACATACTTTGTAACATATATTATTGTAAAAATTTACAATATATGTAGAGTTCAACAAGTCTCTATATATAGTATAACAACTGCTGTAATTGCTTTTGTTATTTTTATTAATGGTAATAAAGTAACTGACTTTTTTAGGG
>JAUBOD010001050.1:22909-39500 GCA_032353885.1 Nothura maculosa
TTATATACAGATAAAATGCACACAGATAAATGTATATGTGTGTTAATATGTAGGTATATGTATATGTGTGTGTGTGTAGAAAATAGTCTCGAAAATAGTCTCTGAATTTATTGTTACCACTCAGGATGAGAAACTGGATTAAAAGAGAAAGTTCATTGAAAAAGTCAGCTCAGTGCTAAACAGTGATTAGAGAAGCAAAGCAGATGTTAGTAATTATTTAGTTAAGCATTAAAACAAACTTGTAGAAGACTGGTTTAAATCAAACAAAAGGAGCTTGTTGTTCATAATGTGTACCTAAGCTCTAGACTACTTTGTGCAGAATGGTGTAGATACTAATTATTTAGTTTAAAAGGCAAAACCTGAACTAATTCATAAGAAAAAAAAATGTCATGGGCCTAACCTCTAGATTAGGATTCCCTATTCACTGTACAGAAACTCTGCACTTATACTCTGCATTAGTATTTGTTATTGGCCATGTCAGAGACAGTGTGTTGGTCTGGATGAGCACGTAGTCTTGCCCTGTAAGAGCAAAAGGCTAGAACTTGAATCAGGAGAAATTGCAAGAGAAAAGATTATATGAGGACTACAAGGGCTTTTGTGCATATGAGACAGGTATATAGAAATATACCATGCTACTCTTTGTTTCTGTAGTTTTCAAGGATAAAACCATTAAACTATTTGTTTGAACTAGTGCATATAAAGCTTTTATTTATAGGAAGTGGCAGTACAGTAAGTGGTCTCAGAGAAATCTTGCGAAGTTGAACGTTTTTCAAGTCGGTAGACCTGCAAATCCTGTTTCTTTGGGTCCCATCCCTCAGTCCTTTCCCCTCCCACACAGTACCAGGCTTTTGGGCAGTATGCTCTCACCTTGCTGGCTTTTCCCCTATATTCTAGATTGTGTACAAGGATGGTCTACTCTATGTCTATGCAACTAGTGAAGAGAGTCGGAATCGATGGCTGGCAGCTTTGCATAAAGGTAACGTTATTCCTCTGTGTACCGAGAAATTCAAATTACATTAGGAAAGATAGGAAAATGCTTCTGCTCCCTCATTTTACTGCAATACTTCGCCATCTGTTTTTAGTTTCGTTTCTGCTCTAACACTGACTAGTTGAAATGCATGATCTTCTCAAGAATTGTATAAAATTCTAAAAACTGAAAAATTCAGCGAGAAATGAGCCAAAATAAAACTTATTTTTGTACTTTATGGACGTTTTTTAGATTTTATCCTATCCTCGGTCTTCAACCAATAATAGACTGTAAGCATTTCTAATTTGGTTTGTGTTGCACTTACCTTTGTAGAAGGTCTATAAGTCTGTAGAAACAAGGATATACAATTCGTAGAAAAACTGCCACAGCTGTTTCCATTTATTTAATTGGACTTGGTAATGAGCTGTGAAAAAATACCCCTCAAACTTCACCTTTTAGTCTATGTATGAGCTACCATATGTGACTCTCCCTTTGCCTGCACAAAAGTAAGTATAGGTCTGTTAATTCAGTTATGTTATGAAGAATGTGGACTATAAAGCAGAATATGAAGCATTCAGCAAGCTAGTCACATTGATCCTTCTAGATTCACTGAGGAGATTTTTTCAATATGACTTTGAAGAAATGCTTGGTGCTGCAGTAAGATATTTTTTAATGAATTGTTGAAAATAAGATATAGTGATGTATTTTTGTAGTGCTTGTGAGGTACACAATAGCACAAATATTCTAACCATGTACAAGCCTTTTAGAAAGTTCATAGTGAGTGGCCAAGAAGTGCACCAGCCCTTGGGTGACTTTCCTGCACGTACAGAAAACTGGTGTTTAGCAGAGCTCACTACAGCAGAGCTGAAAGCAATCAGTTTTAAAAGTCTCATTTACACATTAAACATTTTATTTTAAGTCTAAATCTACTCTTATGGCTTGCAGATTTTATATATCACTAGTACGGTGATAGTAATGACCCATTTCTCTAGAGTAGAGAAGTGGTTCCAGTATGAGATAAATATTTATGTGATGTTCCCTTTTGATATGCTTAAGTAAGTATGTATTTCACCAGATAAACATTGCTTTGTTTTCTCCTTGAGTCCTGAGTATCTATTCAAATACTATCATTAAATAAAATTTTCTTATACTGGATAGTCCTTGGAAAACAGCCTCATTATTTTTTTTATATGAAAAATATTTTCATAAGTTTATTATCACCAAAGAAATCTTTATAAGTTACACAATTCTGAATCATAGCTTGTGGATCTTTCTTAGGCTGTTGAGTATTTGATCAGACTATACTGTCCCTCATTTCTAACTCACCAGGTTTCTCTCTCACAGAATCAAGTAGCTGGGAGAAACATGGATTTCAGACCTAGGTTTCCCCCTAGAAACAGAACAGAAGAATTCCAGATTAGAAGAAAAGGAGTGCCCAGGAAATGTGTCTAGAGTTATGAGTTGATAAGTGCTCCTGACTCCCAAGGTTTAGTGCAGCAGTCTCTATTAATCATCAGGAACATTCCATCTCTGCAGACTTTCATGCTCTTTTTGTTTTTGTGTGGTTTCCAGAAATTAAAGACAATTCTGATTTATTAAATAAGTATCACAAAGGATTCTTCAGCAATGGAAAGTTTCTTTGCTGCAACCAGACATGTAAAGCAGCCCCTGGATGTACAATCTGGGAGAAATGTAAGATATTCTTTCATTTTGCTTTTTCAGTCTCATTGATGCTTTCCACAGCATTGCCAGATCCATATGGATGTTTAAGTCATGTGAATACGAAAGTTAATCAATCAATTTGTTCAATTTTACATACGTGTTAAACTCCCTTAACATCATAGCTGCTGTACATTGTAGCTTATACTACATTTTGGGGAAATAATGCACTAAATGATTTATGATGTGTTTTATGATAAAGTTAGTGATATTTTTGCCCACTAAATTGACTATTGGTAAGTTTTTCTCTTCATTTTTAAGATTTCTGTTTAAATTGAATCATTATGCTATAAGACTCTTCTAGTGATAAAAATTCCAAATAACTGGATGCACAGAAACTCAGCACTAGAATGTTAATGAATGAGAATAAAACAACTCATTTTCACAAGTAAATAGTACTAGGTGAATTTTATTCATATATGATTATATTCATATAAGGGATATTTTGCTAAACAATGTCCCATTTCTTTCTCAAAACTTTTTTTCTAATGCATTCTGGAATTTTGAAGTGATAAGAAGTTACAGTAGGAACTGTAGGACTTAAGATGGTAGTTTAACTTTACAAGCTGAACAATTCTGGGAAATAAGCTTTGCTGAAGAAAATTGCAAATAAGATATTTTTCTTGCAATGGATAATCCTATGAAGCAAATATTTAAGAAGTAACAAGATCTGCTTTAGCTCTAAATAATGATCTCTGCATCTCCTGCCAAAGCAGCACTTGGAAAGGGGGGAAAAAAAAAGTAAAACATAGAATGGAAATTGAACCATAAATTAATAGAAGTTACATTCTCAGCAGTCTGGCAGGAGAATACAAAGTAACTGAAAATGTACACTCCAGGAGCCTGCTAAGATGATAGCATAAAGTAGAGCTTCTTTTTAAACTTTAAACTTTTTATTTATCTATCTATCTATTTATTTATTATTTATTTATTCATTTATCTTGCTGTTTATATGTTTGAAAGAAAAGAAAAAAAAAAGGATAACCTTCAGCACATATGATTCTTCTTCTTGGTTTGAATATACATTTCTGAAGTATTTTATAGAACTTAGTCACAATCATCTAAGGCCTTTATATTTTATTGCAAAGACTGAACATTTGCAAACTTGCATCTTGCTGGTTTCCACATTTTGAGGAGTGAATTACCTCATGTCTGCATGCATGCCCACATTTGGAAAAGGGAACACCACCTTATGAATATTTGGGCTTTGGTCTTTTAAAGCTTGATTATTTAGAGATGTAGAGCATTGATAGATCTGCTGATTTCAGTCATGATTGAAACTGTCTTAAGCACTTACAGTCACAATCAAACACATAGAAGCACAAAATAAAGGATACATTCAAAAATGTAGGTGTGAGCAGTTAGGAACCTGATTTATTTCTTTGAGACTGCCTCAATGCAGCATTTGCTTTGGAAAAATAAAAATTAATAACACAGTCTTATATTAATATAGGTTTCATGCATATAGAACACTAAATAATGTGTAGAGTTTGTCAGCTGATTCGTAGTAGTAATTTGAATAGCCTCACATAGCCTCAAAACCTCTTGTTATATAGGCAAATAAGGCCATGACAGCCCAGCCTGTTGCAAAGACAAGGAAGTGCCTCACTGTCAGCTATGATGACAGGCAGGAGAACAATTTAAAAAGAAAATTTTAGTATAGTAGGTGCTTCATTTCTATTTGAAATAATAATGCATACAACATGTAGTGTTATGTCTATTCCAAATCGTTCCAGAGCTCCCGAGATGTAAACAGAGGTGCAGGGAGAACAGGGAGAGTGTGTGAGGAAGACTCCAGACAGTCTCTGTCTTTTAACCACTATTTAATTGAAAACTACATATCTTAAGATCTGCTTGGAAGATTGTCAGGGTCCAGGAAACTATCATAAAAGCCCAAATCAAAAAATGTATTCCTACATTTTCCTTTGTATAACATCAAGTAAGCTAACACAACTGGGAAAACCACATGAAGTTCCTCTAACTTTTATTTTGGCATAGACGAAAGTGATGGCTGGTGGAATTTAAAAAGAATTGAGATAACTGAATTACTCAAAGGCTGGAAAATACAAAATTGATTTTTTTTTTGCAAAAGAGAAGTGAAATGTCGAATGGGAGGATGCTTCATGTTTATAATTCTGTTGCTGTCACTACATAGATTTGTGAAAAAGCTTTGAGAGGCAAGTCCTTATTACATTCATTTTTTTTTTTCTGATTTATCTCCTTCTAGATGTGGGTCTACACTGTACAACCAAGTCTGTGAAACCACTGCCTCCCATCCCTCAAACTCTGGTAGGTGAGACATTCTTGGTACCTGCCTACAAGAAAAGCCTAAGTCTCCAGGATCTAGGTCTTTGATCAGGAAGGGCAGTAGTTGGGAGTGATAATATAAAAAAAAAAACAAGGCTGGAAGATCTGCTGCAGTATTTATCCCCTTACCTGTCCCCTCCTGTATAAATGTGACAGCAATAGTGATGTCTCAGACCTTAGCTTCACTGTCCAATCTACTTCTTGAGATACATAAATGGGAAGATGACAATGACAAAAGAATAAAAGACAACAAAGGTTTTTAAGTTATGATGCACATAAAAATCATTACTGTAGCTGCAAATTAAACCAGATATTGGCTTTAAAAACATTAAACTTTAAGAACTTTATTTTCTTTCTTTTCAGTGGCTTTCTGTTCTTTACATCTTTAGGATATATTCTGGGCACATCTCCTACCTTTTCTCTCTTAATCACAAAGTAACTTAAAAGAAAGAAAAGAAAAAAGCTAGCATACAAATGACATGAACTGACAGGGCTTTAAGATACATGGTTATTATCAAAAGGCAGAAGATAAAATCACAAGAGTTCCAACATGGAACTTTAAAACTAATACTAAGGCCTTGAAAGAGGCTATGATTAGAGGCTCCAATTGTGATATGACTCTTGTGACATTTTCTTTCTGCTAATGAGATTTCAAAATAATAAGTTTGTGGACATAGAGCAATGTAACTTGTTTTGAATATCGTGGTCTGTCTTGTCCGGTGTCCATCAAGGAATGCTTTGTCTATATAGAAAGATTATCAGTTATGTAAATTTACTGTTGAACAAGCTGGCTTCTGCAAGGTCTTTATGATTTGTTTTGATTATTTGCCTGAATTCTGCAAAGGTATTTTGAAAGGGAAATTTGAAATACATAAACAGGGGGGACATGAGCAGGTTCCATAAGTGGGGACATGATAATTGCTAGATCTGGTCAGAACAGCTTGACTTCATTTCTCAGTTATTGATAACCTTTTCTCAGTTTCTAAGAGCACTTCAATGCCTTATTTTCAGTTGCTACCTTACCTATGTATAGATTAGGTGTCACCTAACTTTAATGTCAGGCATGTAGTCTAAGTTAGTCATGTAGGCTTTCTCAGGAATCGGTTATTAGACATAGGCTTCTGCAGAATGGCACTTGAAGAGCAGAGTCAAAGGTAGGTGCGATTAATGCCATAGTTACTTACCTACACTTGTTTAACCTTGTAGAGGGTAATTTTAGCATCAAGGAATGGTTTATGGCATCAAGGAATGATATATACAGAGAAACATCCATTTTAGCCAAGAAGGCATGCTAAAGAAAGAGAATAAATTCTGATAGTCTATCAGAAATAGATAGATTATCAGAAACAGATGGTTAATTCTTGTTTTGTTTATTGGTAACATTACTGTTAATAAAGAAAACATCAGTAAGAGTTATTTTAAAATATTGTGATGGGATCTTTTGATATAACATCCCCATGAGGTGACATCAACACACTTAGCTATAATAAAACACAGTTTAGTCATGTGGTGTCTAAAGTTCATGAGTTTTAACTACCTATTAGATAGTCATGTGATGTCTAAAGTTCATGAGTTTTAGCTGTCCATTAAATAGTATTACCTTCAGACAGGTGGTAGTATTTTGATGAGTCATGTTTACTAGCTAGTCCTGGTTTTGAAAGCTTGCCATTTCAACAGTGTCAGTCTCTACTTAGAGTATATTCTTCCGGCAAATAATGGGACTTGACTCTGGTGTCATTTGTCTCAAAAGATGGGCAACAGTTTCAGGAATGTATTTCTAAATGGATGGAGCAAAAAGTGTTTTGCTTTGTACAGCTTCTTAGCTTGGCTTATTTTGCCTAGAATTATGCACATTAAAGATACAAATGATTGTGTACAGGTCACACGTTATTTCTTGCTATAGCTTGTGCTGAATCTCCCTTTCATTTTATTTCAAAAACCAGCCACGTAGAAGCCTATCCCAAGTGCTATCACCAAACAAGTCAGAACTGAAGGTAGCTTTGGCCCAGTACAACTACGAACCAACAGAAAAATCGACTATTCGTCTTGTTAAAAACAATAAATATTATATACTGAAAGAAGAAAATTCTGACTGGTGGCGAGTGAAGGATTTGGAAGGGTAAGTTAGCACTACATGAATTCTGTAATCATGGTTGTCTGCATACTGCATCTTCACAGACAATATGGCAAGTAGTCCTGATAGTTTTTTTCTTTTGTTCCAGTGCAATGCCATTATAATTACCATCCGGTGTGCCACATAAAAATCATAATAGTCTCTAATACACTAGCTGAAATATTCTCCAATTGCCTTAATTTTGGTATATGCCTGAGGAGGGACTTGTATATTCTGAAGCTGCCTATTTTTTAGACAATGTAGGTTGGATGAAAAAAAAAGATAAAATCTCTCTTCACAAATGTGTCACTCTGTTACGCACAGATTATCCTTAGACCACACCATCACTGTTTTAATTAAGATAAGTGAAAACTGATGAAATCAGTTTTCAGGGAATCACTTCTCATTTTAGAGAACCGGCAGATTTAGCAATATTTTTTCATAGACACAAAGCACCTGCATCCTGAACAGGACAGAAGAGAGAAATTATTCTCCTAGAGCCCCACAAGTAGAAGAATTTGCTTTAAAAATTTAAAATATTTTTCATTAATCTCCAACCGGGGAAGAAAAGAGAGTTTCTTATCAACTCATTAAATAAGAAGCAACTTCAAGAGTAATCTGTAGACAAAGGCAGAGCAACAAACAGGAGGCATATGAAAGAGATAAGATTCCTTACACATTTCATAAAGGATACTAGCTGAGCTTGATTATATGTACTTGATAGAAACGGAAAAGAGAGAAAAATCTGAGCTAGGAGATGTCCAGAGTGATTTGGAACAGAGTGATTAACTGGTATCTGGTATCCCACAGAGTATCTAGTAACTCACAGAATGAGCATACTGGTCTGGGTGAAGAAAGCAGCATGCAATCGCAGGAGGTTTAAGATAGTAATATATTATTCATCTGAGATGATATGCTCTTAAATGTGTGCATTGAAATGTATATGGCTAAGTATAAGCACGATGCAGGCAGTTCTGCTCACAGAGCGCAAGTAGATAATTTTGAGAATTTTGAGATGAACAAAGGAGAGACATTAAGAGAAAGGGAAATATTTATAGTTCTTTTATTTGACCTCAGAAACTGACACTTTTGCTGTATTGGTTCTGTGAGCACAAATCACATAACAAAAACTTAAAATTCTGCTTGAAAATCTTATTTTCTGGGATGTAGTAGGAGCAAAAAGCAGGCAGTTTCTTGTTTCAGATATCAAACACAGTCAGTTTCCTCATGATGCCTGTGTTGCTTCTATCCATATGCAAATATAGAATTTATTACCCATATTTATTTTTCTGATGGGCATATTATACAACTCACTCCCATACAGCAACAGATACTTCTTGGCCTCATACCCTAGGGCCAACATGCCCTGCTGACAGAGGCCTTAAGCAGTAGCTGTCTGTATTCAGTTAAAATAGCTTCGCAGCTGCATCTGACATTGAATCTGAAAGTGCTGAGCCTCTCTTATGGCTTTCTGAAGTCTGTATTTGACCTTGGACACTCTGCTGGCACCCCTTGGTCACTGGCGTACTTCATTATAACAACTGAGATGGCATGTAACAATATTGTTGGACAGCTGCGCCAGACTTCCATATGATGATGTCAATCACTGCGGAAGAATTTATTTCAATGTCTAGTAGAAATAATACTTCATTAAAGTGCAATTTTCTAAAACGAATTACCTCTGTATTTTTCTGCATGGTATGTGAGAAACAGAAATGTTTTAACTGTGAACATTTCTGTGAGAGGCATTGTATAACGTGATTCTGATTAATCCCATTTCCTATACTAAGTGACCAAATTTAAGAAGAAATCATGTACAACAGCTGAATTGTGAACTGTTTATTTTGCAGGAATGAAGGTTTCGTGCCAAGCTCTTATTTGAGAAAGTTATCTCTGAATGAAGATGAGCCAAGGTAAAACAAAATGCAACCACTCACTGCTCAAACGTTCTTCTACTACTCTAAGAAAGATATGACAACATATCTGGAATATTTTGATTTTTTTATACCTTGTTTAATAACTTATTGAGCATACTGTGTAGAGTTTCCTGAAAAGTATTGAATTAAATACATTTTTTTTCTTTACAACAAATACATTAATGTGAGAAGCATTGGTGTAAATGTTTCATTTAAATCAATAGGAATTTTCCCCAGATTTTAATGGCACTGAGATTTTGCTCAGTGTGATTTCAGTCTTGCTCATATGCATTGCTGTGTATGTGAATATTCCAAAAGAGAGTACAGTGAGTCTAAGTCTATGATCTAAGTGACATATCCCTCTTCTTTAGTTAAATAGCACAACGTCTTAAACTTTGAGCACTGGCCTAAAAAAAAACCCTTACAGTATCCTGTAGCAGCTAGCATAAAGTAGAATCACTACTATTTCTCTCTGCAAGATCTCTTCTGCTTTCTTTTTTTCTGCTTTATCTTTTTTTTCCTTTTCTTGTTAATAACATTTATTTGACAAATTTTAGGGTTGTGCATCTTTGGAAATTTTCCTATCTCACTTTTGAAAAATCAGATGCAATCTCTTCATAAGTTCACTAAATATATATGTGGTTTCATTGCTTACATATACAGAGAATATCTTATTTTCCAGTACACTGTACAGTGCTACTGGAAGGGAAAGGCTTTGTCAGTGTTAATCAAGTCATTAAAAAACAAACATACAAGCAAACAGACAGATATTTAAATATATTGTTAACTTTTTAAGTTGGCTTATGATATATTAATGACAAAAACTAAATATATATAGATATATATATGTGTATATGTATAGGTATAGATATAGGTATAGGTATATACTACGACTTTTAACCTAAGAAGAAAAATGTTTTTCATTATTGTTTTTTCACAACTTTAGTATAATATTTCATCTTTATAGGGAAAACTCTAGTGCCAGTGAGAATTCATCAGCAGAAGAGCAGAGTATTGCTAAGTATGAGTAAGTATGTATAATATGTATTCCTAAGAACCATTGTGTATGTATACTATACCTTATACCTACATGGCCTTGTCATTAGTTTTAAGGTCATCCACAACATCACTACCCACAGATTCCAAAGGGTAGAATATATTCACTTCCAGGCAATTCAGTCATTTACTGGAAATAAAAGGCATTTAAGCCAATCAGTCTTGTACCCTACCAAGGGGATGAATCATAAGAGAATAGTTAGAGGAGACTTATGTAGCTCACAGCTTTTAAGCAGACAACCATGTCATGATTGGTAAGAGAAAGAGTGAGCCCTTTCTATTATGACTGGAAGCTCTAAAACTCTGCAGGATTCTCCTACAGGGAATTACAGTGGAAAGTCAAAATTATAGGATGGCCTCTGATAGGGAACAAGATATTTCAAGGTAAAGCATATGGAGGTTGGTCATTTTTGTTTTATCCCATGCCTTAAAAATACACTTGTAGGAAAAAGTCCCAGCTCTACCCTCTATCTTTTACAAGCAGTTTTGAAAAAAATGTGCTTTGGCATTCTTCATCTTTGTGTTTTGCCTTGTTCAGAAATCATCCTGTCAATGATATGCCCAATATTTCTCCTTGCAGTTGGTATGCTGGTAATATCTCCCGTGCCCAGTCTGAGCAACTGCTCCGTCAGAAGGTTCTGTGTATCCTTTTTCAGTTGTATACAAGAAACTTTGGAAATATTTCTGTTTGTTGCCTTTGCAGTACTCCGTAGCTAGAGGATGCTGATGCTCTTCAAATAGCTCTAGTATTGTGAACACAGTACTAGAAACTCTTACACTAACTGGCAGCAATAAACAGGCCTCCAAATGTATCTGGATGGATTTAAGAATCTTACACACAGACAAAAACATGGTGCACCTTTAAAATAGTGTCGTCTCAGAGCAAAGCCACACACATCACATCCCCACAAAGCTCTTCTTATGAGGTTTCCAGTGTGGCTTTTTCAAGAATTCAGATTAAAGGAATTCTGTATGTATTTTTAGAATACCACCTTGGGGATAATGGGAGGAAGGAGTAGATGTAAACAACTCCTTTCTATCACCTCTGCAATAAATCAGTAGTGGTTCACCAAAAAAAAATTTGGACTATTTGCTTCATCTTGGGGCTGGGGTACAATTTTCCTAATTTTAAGTATCTATAGTAGGATAAGTCGACCACTTACTTAGACTTTCTTTTTAGTGAGAGAAACAAATATTTCTATGACACACTTTATCTTGTCCTAATATCGTCCTTTAAAAGAGGTCAGATAAGTGATGACTTCTTTAACCATTTAGAGAGCTTAGATCAGTAATTCAGATGTGGACATTACAATGTTGAAGTCTGAAGTTGACTGAAATGAATCACAGCTTCATTGTTTCTTGTAACCTTTTGTCCTTCTTCATTAGGGGAAAGAAGGTGCTTTTATGGTTCGGAAATCTAGCCAAGCAGGAATGTATACGGTGTCTGTATTCAGCAAGGTTCCTGAGTGAGTATCCAAAGGATATCATTCTTATGAGCATTCTATGGGTGTGTTACTTCTGCTATTGGTGAGCAACAAGGTGTTCAAGATGGACCTCAAGCACATTCAGATCACATTAGCTATATATGGTATACTACATACCATAAACTATTGTCTCCCTATGTGGGTCAATGAAGGCCCAGAATTGCCTCCTCTAAACATAGGCATTTATCTGAGGAATATAATCTAGGGAAACAGCAGATACTCCGGAGGGAGAAGGAAGGGCAAGGCAGGGAAGAAGGAAAGGAAGGGCAGGGCAAGGTGTGGAAGAGAAAGGAAGGGAAAGGCAGGGAAGGGAAGAAGGAAATTTTACCTCCTGAAGCAGAGTACAGCTGCTTCTGATTGTGAGCTTCTTACTCAGAGATGTTCAAAATTAGATGAAGAACCATTAAAAGGGCCAAGAAATATATAGCTTATTTTCATATATAAAGTATATGAAAAGATTTTGCTTTGGATATGAGTCTGATGGGAGTCTATCTTCACTAGCCCATAGATGTAAAGATTGGAAAAGGAGTGAAGGAAATTGGGAAATTTAAAAGTGTCTTGGTCATATTTATTATTCATGGAGTGTTATTTGGCCAGCTGAAGTGCTGCAGTTCATTCAGCAACTTAACTGATCTATTAATGCACAAGCTGGAGGGCACTTTGCAAGGTTCTGACATGTACTGCAATTTGTGGTATTTTTCAGAAGTAAACAAGGAGCAATCAAACATTACCATGTGCATAGAACCACTGAAAACAAG
The DNA here is from genome assembly GCA_032353885.1 of Nothura maculosa. NCBI lineage: Eukaryota > Metazoa > Chordata > Aves > Tinamiformes > Tinamidae > Nothura > Nothura maculosa. Next base: position 35,230 of record JAUBOD010001050.1, read on the forward strand.
TATTATCTCGCTGAAAAATACTGTTTTGAATCAATTTCCAAGCTTATTCACTACCACCAACACAACTCAGCCGGTAATCCTGTGCACTCTTTTCTTCATTGGCTTTGGCTTAGATTGATGGGCTTCTTAGAGTTATGCTGGATCTCTTCCAAAACTTCAACTTCAAATTGGAGATAATCTGGGGGGAGTTTGAGCTGCCATTTTCACCATAAAGTTGCCTTGCTTTATTACACCTCTGATATTGTAATATATCTTCTTGAAATACCTTTGCTAGACTAGCATTTAAATACAGGATATTTTTGGTCTTAGGAAGTTTTATAGATGAACCTTTTTTACACACTGTCTCGTTGTAATAAGAGAGATTTCCCTATGTTTTCTTTATTTCAAAAGAGTCATTTATACATTATGAACTGTAGCATATTCTCTTTGTAGGTATGGTGACAAGGCTCCGGCATGCGGTGTCTACCCAAGTAAATAAAGTCCCAGCCACAGCCTCATTAGGAAATGGTATGAAGATGACTTTCCTTTCAAAGTTGGTTACTTGGCCACCAGGAAAAGAATAATCAGGAAAAGATTTCTCTTACGGCTTTCAAGCTAATAGGAGGTTCCAGATACTTTGAACTCTTTGTATGGTGACCATTTCAGTTCTTCATGCAAGAGGCAGAGCAGGGCCTCCTTTTATGCAAGATGCTTGGGTCCTTCCCTGATTATTTTTTCCCTTGTGTAAGAAGAGCACTGAGAATTCAAGGTTCTGAGAAAGGTGCTATCTCTTCCTAACAGCACAGCTAGCCTACATGTAGGGCAAGATGAATATGAAGGCACTGACAGATTTGGTCTCCCTTCCATCTAGGTCCTTTTTGTCTCAAGAGTCCTTGTCCTTACATGTTCCCTTCCCCACCACATCTACGTTATGGCCTATCTTTACCATATTATCTGACACAACCACACTTGTTTTTCTATCCCTTACCTGAAAATATATTATCATTTGATGCACCAGTATTTCTCAGAACTATTTACAAGGCTAAAAGGAAGCAAACAGCTCTTGTAGAAATATAGTCTTCTGTTGTAACTCAAATACAAAGCTGAGCAACCTTGGGAAAAAAGCATGTAGAGGATGATCTGCCTATATTTGTCCATTTTTTTGCTAAAGGGAATTTCCTTTATCCCATTAGGAATCTGGGAGCTGAAACGAGAAGAAATTGTATTATTAAGAGAACTAGGGAGTGGTCAGTTTGGAGTGATTCACCTTGGAAAGTGGAAGGGACAATATGATGTGGCCATAAAGATGATCAAGGAGGGAGCAATGTCAGAAGATGAATTCATAGAAGAAGCTCAGATCATGATGTAAGCTATGATATTTCTTCTTTATTTGGAAACAGTGATCTCTCCAAAGATTAATCAGACCTATACAGCAAGCATGGATAATAGAATTTACTCTTTAAAAATATCATAAATTAGCATCAGATTCCTTAGGAAAAGACTAAATAGGCATCCACAAAGGATGTTTAAAGAGATAGCAGAGAACTTGAAAAAGATTTATGGAGTCACCTACAAAAGTCTTCCAATTAACATCTTTTTCACAACTTTAGAGTTTCTGCATATGTAACTTACTTAAAACTATGCTTCATTATTTAAAAGTGCAATTTTATAGGAATGGGTGGAAAGTTACTCCTGTCATTCTGCAGGTGGGAATAAAATACAGATGAGTAACTGGGAAAAGCCAGGAATATGAATATTTGACTTCAGTTTTTAGTCTCTGATGCACTTCTAGTAAAATTCTGAGATAAAAAAAAATGAAACATTTGAATTTAAGAATACTTTGGATATCTTATATCTTGAAGGAATGCACTACTTTCTTGTCAGTTAACTAGCTGATATCCAAAGAATTCTGGATATATTCTGCTATAAAGTTTCAGCAGAAATCCTTAAGGTGTGTGGTCTACCCTACCAACTTAAATCTATTTTTTCACAACAGTAAACCTACACACTTGCACTAATATACACATCCCACTTCAGATTTTGACTTGAAAATTGTCATTCATTAATGCCTACTTTTATTTTGATTGACATCAATACTGAGTTCGACAGCACTGAGCAGAGGAAGACTCTTCTTGTAAAGGAACATTTTCAAGATGCTGTATTAGTATTTGAAGATCAAAACTTACCAAAATGTGCAACAATATCTATTTATTCCTTTTTTTTTTTCCAGGAAACTTAATCATCCCAAACTTGTTAGACTGTACGGTGTATGCTCAAAATCATATCCCATCTATCTAGTGACAGAATACATGCCTAATGGCTGTTTGCTTAGCTACTTAAGGAGTCATGGGAAGGAACTGCAACCTCTTCAGCTTCTGGAAATATGTTATGATATTTGTGATGCTATGGCCTTTCTGGAGAGTTGTCAGTTCATCCACAGAGATTTGGTAAGTTATCCCACAACATTCATTTTATGCCAGGCATAAACCTCAAAGATTTATCCATCACTTGGCAGCACAGACTCAACTGTAAAATCAATTTACTAAAATAAAATATTCTATCCAAGACAAAGAAGAGCAACATTCAAACTTTTGGTCACTTAGACTGTTTCAACTCTTCAGTTTGAATTTTAAATTTTGTCTTGCTGATGCTTTCAGACCTTTTTTTGTCTATGTAATTAAATTGTTAAGACATATAACTCATCAATTTTCCTGCTCAGATTAAGAAAACAGACGTGTCAGACAATTTAGGTAACAAGATTCAAGTTGTAAATATAAAATCAGTTTCTGAAAAGTGGCTGTAGGAAAACAGAAATAAAACCTGAGTTCGACTTCAATTTGAGGAGTATAGACACAAACATTACAAAGATTAATAACCATTCTGGCAGAGAGGACAGCCTTAGATAAATGTTCACAAGTGATCATTTATAGAACTGAGTTCATACTGACCTTCCCTAAATCAGACTATTTAAATCATCTTTCATTAGTCCACTCAATGCATTTTATAATGCATTAATTAAATCAGTGTGCATCTGTGTTTTCTGGTCCCTCAGTGTCCTTTGTGAAGCTGAGATACTGGTAAATAATATATTTTTCTATAAGTGACAGAAAAGAGAAATAAGACAGTTGCCCTTGCTTTTCAAAATTTAAATGCCTCAAATGCTACCGAACAGATATATTTGTTAGAAAACTACCAAGACCATACCATAAAGTTGCTTGTTAATCTTTGGATTTTTTCTACTGACTCATTTTCTTTTTTTAATTTTGCTACTAAAGGCTGCTAGGAACTGTTTGGTTGACAGCAATCTTACTGTGAAAGTATCTGACTTTGGGATGACTAGGTAAGTAAAAGAACTGATAACCTTGTGAACTTACAATGTGCAAAGTCAATGTACATATAGCTTGCTAGCACTGGTTGTCTAGTGACTCACTATTAGAAAAGTTAATCTATAGGGATGTATGTCTGCTTTGCATTAATAGCCATAAGTTGTTATTGGCTTTCCACTGGAATAAAGTTACTCTGCTCTCTCAAAAGTCAATGCATAAAGGTCAAATGCAGTTGAGAGATTTTGCTACTCATATTTGTTAAAGAAATTACAAAGTTTGCTTTGTATACAAAATAATGTATATAATGCTCCCCTTGTAGATGTTCACCTATGGGGGCAAACATCTTCATCAACAACCTCATTGGGGAGAAGCTGGAGAAACTGGATTAGCCTAGAGCATATTAGCTGGATTAGCCTAGAACATATGTCCTCTGAGGAGAGGCTGAGGTAGCAGGGCTTTCTTCATCTCATAAAGAGAAGATAAGAGCATATTTCAAAGCTGCCTAGAGCTTCTTGTAGATGACAGAGTCAAATTACTCTCAGCAGTGTTTTCACAGTTGTAGAGGTTCAACTTGGACAGCCAAAAAAGCTGTTTCACCAGAACAGTGGTACAGCACCAAAACCAGTTACTCAGAGAGATTGTGGAATCACCATCCTTGAAAGCTTTTCAGACTTAATTATAGGGCCATGGCTGACATGACAAGGCGTTGGGGATAATCTGACTCGAACTACAGGCTGGGCTGGATAACTTTAAAGCACCCATTTCTATGATTCTGTGATATTTCTCATATAAGTTCACAGCAATGATCTGTTCTTTTCTTTGTAGGTATGTTCTGGATGACCTGTATATAAGTTCACTAGGAAGCAAGTTCCCAGTGAAGTGGTCAGCACCAGAAGTTTTTCATTACACCAAATATAGCAGCAAGTCAGATGTGTGGGCCTTTGGTATGTATGGAATTTGACATAT
>JAUBOD010001050.1:39600-62382 GCA_032353885.1 Nothura maculosa
CCAGAAGTTTTTCATTACACCAAATATAGCAGCAAGTCAGATGTGTGGGCCTTTGGTATGTATGGAATTTGACATATAAATGTGTATGCATATTCATGTAGATATGTATGCTTATGCAGTCAGGCTTGGATTTCCTTAGCTTACTCAGCAGAAATGCTGGCAATTCACACACCAGCAAAATATAAAAAAACAGTTTATTTTATTGTTTAATATTTTTATCCAACCAAATCCTATCTCTCTTTGTGTTTATTGCTTTTCTTTTTGGTACATAGAAGCTTGGCCCACTCACTGTTTAGTATGCATTTAATATGGTGCAGCAGAGTAAACTGCTGGCAGTGGAAATGAAATAGAGTCTTTAGATGTAGAGGATAAATCTGTACTGCCCAAGTCAAAACAATTTTAGATTCAGAGGTCAAAATGAACTCTGTGCATGAAGCAGCTGTGGGAGACAATCTATTAGCTGGAACTGTGTATCTCAGAATAAAAAAGATGCATTTGCATCTCTTTCAACCTAGGAAATTTAGACATTTAAACTTCTACTTCAGCTATTTTCAGGCTGTGTTTACAGTTTTCTGCAGTTGATTTAGTGCATCTAAGAGCTTACCAAAAGTAAAAGAGAAAAAGGGAACATTTTGTCAATGTGCTTAAATTGCATGTGTGTGTGGGTCTGCTCCCACAGTAGAAAAAATTTAGGAGGGACCAAGTTGATGAAAGATTGTCAATCCACTGTTCTTGTTAAAATCTGGAATGGAGCCATGGTGAATAAAATAGATGAACGTATTTACAAATGCTGTTGTTTTTTATCTTTAACTTCAGTTTGTCTCTCAGTATCACTAATGGAAGTCTGGCAGAAAGTCATCTTACTTATGCCCTTTACAAATTGTTTATAATGTATATCGACTACATAACTACATCACTATTTTTTTCTGATGAAAATATTTGTTTTTGGCTTTATGGATGAAATTCTTACTCCAAGTGTTAGTAACTTCAATATTGGCCTTAACTTCAATGTAAAAACAAAATCTGAACTTAGGAAACTTAGAAAGCCTTTTCTTGCCTTTTCACTCTCTACTCACACAGTAGAAGGAAGCACGGAGCTGGATCAATCAGTTGTTGATTGAGTTGTTTTTTACTAACTAATAAGTCTTTCGAGGGCTAAAAAGCTGAACTATTGTAGATATATCTCCAAAGCAGAGGTCTTCAAGCAAACGGTTGCAACTTCTAATGTTCTGTCAGGATAAGATGGGACCCACGTACCATTGTATTCTAGTCTCTGTCATCCTACAGTGTTCCAGTCTTTAGGCTGGAGGAAAAGTCAATCGTCCAATAAAATTCCTTTGGGAGCAAATCTTTACAGCTAGGTTACATAAATATTGTGAAATAAGGAAACAATCATTTAAAAAATTTACGTTGACACGATTATCATGAGTTCAGTTAGAATAAAATGTTTATTGAAAACCTGTAATTATGAATTAACGATGATTATATTGTGCAGTGTTTCAGTTGTTTCCATATAATCCATTTGTTCTGATTGCATTTGGAAATGTTTTGTATGTGCATGTCCTACTCACTTTAAAATATCACTAAAAAATTTCTTACAATTTATTCTATAAAAAGATAAATATTTACATCTTCCCTTTCCTTCCTTTCCACACTCTCTTTCTCTTTCTCTGCACCTGTAGGGAGATGCTTGTATGTATTTTGTAAAAAATATAGTCAGGGGATAACCTCATCTTAGGTTTAGTTCATTGTTGTCCACTTTAAGTCCATTTATACAAGCACCATCTAACTTCACCTTCTACCACACTCAAAGTCATTAGAAGTCATTTTACATTAGAGTACAGGATCACATCTTTCAGCTATCTCCATACATTTCTTAGGACAATATTCTTTATACAGAGTCTGATCAGGTAAGTGTTGCAGGAGTGTTATGGAAAAAAAAAAAGAGGGTTCTCTTTCTCAACTTCTGTATCTTGTCTTCCATTGCTTAATATTTCTTCACTCAGGTATCGTAATGTGGGAAGTGTTCACTTTGGGAAAGCAACCCTATGAGCTGTATGATAACATGCAAGTGATTGAGAAAGTTTCTCAGGGGTTCCGGCTTTACAGACCACAACTGGTTTCAGACATCATCTACCAGATAATGCACAACTGCTGGCTTGAGGTTTGTATAGCTGTAAATACAACCTGGATAATAGTGGAAAATACCCCTCATAAATGTCATTGCTTATATGTAGTGCATTCTGTATAGCAGTTTATTTCCTCATCAGTGATAAGAAGAGAAAGCACAAGAAATAGGGCATGAAGGAAGATTGACTCATTTCTCTTCAGAACCAAATATTTAAACAAGTAACCTTAAAATATCGCCCAATGTAGTCATGATATTTAGGTGAGATTTTGCTTATCCATTTTTAACTGTTTAAAATTTGGGTATTGAGATATGCTAATCATCCAGATTCCTAACATTTTTACAGTGTTAGACAGAAACCAGTACTTTTCTATGATTATTTGCCCACTCTTACCCACCAAAGAATAAAAAGACATCTCTTCCTATATGGGGATCTTAAACAGCTAATTAAATAAGACCGCTATCTTTTTCTAGATAGCTAAAATGGCATGAAATAGCCCAACCTTTAGAATGGAGAGTTTTGAGGTTTTTTCTTACTTTTTAATTCCAAGTCTTGTAGCAGTTTTAAGTCAAATACTGATTATGCTTATATTATTTTGAGGGCTGCATCTGCTATGCAAAAAGTTGTCCTAATTTACCATTATTCATCAAAATTCTAGTCAGCTGTCTGTAGACTGTCACTTGTTTCTCATCAGCAACAAAGAATTGTTTGGCACTTTACTGATGATAAATTGAAATTACAATAAGCACAGAATTTTTAATACAGTTGTCAGAAGAATGAGAAAGTTAACCTCTATATAAGGACATGCTAGTGCAAAGAAAGGAAATTAAACTCTCCTAACATAAGGAAGATACAAAAAGTAACTCTGATTTTCTATAACCCCTAAGTTTCACTATCTGAATTTCCATGTGCTAAAATGAAGAAAAATAATGCAAATTACAGTTTCTGAACAACTGCAGTGATAACTATATCCATTGTTTTTTCCTTCATTTAGCAACCGGAAAAGCGTCCCAGCTTTTATCAGCTCCTATCATTTTTTGAAGCTCTGAGAGAAGATGACAGGACTTGAAGAAGACTGTTCATAAAAAAGGGATCATGTGTATTGACTCCATATCACCTGTGTTCTATACGGGACATATCTGAAATATGCCTGACATAAGTCACCTCTATTATTCTGTGTTAGTATTCCTCTAATTTAATCAGGGAGTTGGCTAAGAAGAGAATGGAGAAAGCTTTTTTCATACTCTGCAGGAGATAGCATCTGGAGGGATACTGTATAAGAATATAATTCATTTTGTTAGCATTACCTCAAAGGATTTCCCAAACACTGAGCTATAGAGTAACGGTGTAAACTTTTTCAGTGCTTCCAAGATGACATTATTCGGTTTTAACTGGAAATGTAAACAAGGAAATATATGATTGTTAGGTTTTCTGATTATTTTAATTCACCTGAGTGTTTTTTTTCCTTTGTAATCACCTGAAGCTGACTTGAAAAGAAAAATCAAACTGCTACAAGTGACAGCAATGAATAATTATAATCTTGCCTTCCATTGCTTAAAATTTTTATCAGTAAATTATCAGTATCCATTTACATTCTGTTGCTATTCACTTTTATTTAGGCCTTCAGAGTATCCTTTTTATTTGTAATTTATTCTGAACTACATATCTAAAATATTTGCAACTTGCAATTAGCTACATGGATGATATTTACTACAGTGTGCTATAGCTTGCTGCCAGGGTTAAAATGAAAAACAAAATGCATTCTAACAAGAATTTCATAGCTATTAAAATTATCAATGGTAAATTTTGCTCATGTCTATAATATCTGACAGACCAAAACTTGAAGAGAACTGAAAATACTATTAATATAATGTTCAACTAAATTTTTTACTATTCAGGAGATGAAATCTGGCTCCATGTGCTAATACTCGGTTCTTAAACATAAGCACTTTACTTTCATGTGCACATAGAACTAATCTAAATAATACTAACTTAAATAAATCTAGAAATTCCAAGTACATCTGAAGCTGCATAGCTACTCTTAGTTTTGCAAAGTATAAGGACAATAAGAGTGTGTCTTTAGGCACCCTTATGTGTAAAATATTGTCCTAATATAGGCTTTTTTTTTCCCTTAAATAAAGTGAGATCTGAAAAAGAATCTCCTTTCCTCTCTTTAGTTTTGAGCTAATTTAATGGTGACCCTTCTACAAGTCCAAGTGACTCCTGTTTACTCCTACCTGATGGAGCCGCCCCAAGCAGGGCCCCTTTGCTAAGCAAGGGTGTCTATATCAAGCAGATCTGTGCATGTGGGTGTTTTTAAGGGAAAATGGCATTTGAGGTTGTGCAAATGACTACAGGGGTCTACATACAATTAGGGGGACCTGCAGGGATGGAAGGAGAGGCAGGACACAATAGGAGCAGGGAAAGGGGCCCTGAGCAAGCCTCCACTTCATTTTATTCAAGCAGGCCTAATTCCTCTCCATCTCTTCATAGATGATGTGCTGTAGGTCTATAACCATCTTTGAGAGCCTTCTACGCAAACTCCCCAGTTTCTCCATATCTGGTATCCCAAAATATTAATACAAGTTTGTCCTCACTAATGCCAAGCAGAGAAAGATAACAACTTCCATTAATCAGCCAACTATGCTCTTCCTTATCAATCCCAGCTTGTGATTTCCTTCACTCATAGTAAGAATGTATTCATACTCATATTCAGGCCTATATTCAGCCTAGGGTCCTTCATAACTCCCATGGCCTTTTCAGCAAGGCTGTCTCTCAGCTACTCTGTTCCCTGGCTGTATCAGTACATGTGGTTATTCCAAGAGCAGAAGTTTGTGCTTCTCCTTGCTGAGCTTCAGGTGGTTTTCTTATTGGTCAATGGTTTATGCACATCCCTCTAGATTGCAGCTCTGTCATTTGCCACACCAGTACATTTGTATCTTCTACTGTCACCATTCCAAGAGCAGCGGGACACTGGGCAAGATACAGCACAGCATCTAAATTGGCACTAGATGTTTATGCTTAGGTATCTAAATTCCACCCCACGATATCTGATAGTATCAGCGACAGTGGCTTCGCCACATGACAAAGTCTGATGCCAGAATTAATTATCTTGAATAAAAAGCCAGAGCAAGCCAAGCCAACATCACTCGCTTAAATCTAGCAGAATGAAGTAGAGAAAAGCACAGCAAAAATCATTTGGCACAGATTTGGCTAATGCTTATATATTACACATTTTCTACTTACCTTTGCTTGTAAGAATTTCTGCAATCTTCTTTTTTGGTAGACAATAGGGTTTTACTCCCAATGAGCAGGATTTCACCAGCACAATAATCATTGGTTTCACTGTAGTATGGTAACTCCTTTTCTGTTGTGTCAAAGGACATCTTGCATGTCTTTATGCCTTCTGCACTGAACACCCCCTCACAGAAGAGGGAGGACTAGACATTTTTTTAGGGTCTCACTGCATGGCACAAAGATTTCTCATTCAGGTTCTGAGAATTAAGTGACAATGTTAAATTTTATTCTTAGGTTTTCCACAGTGTGGAGCTTTTACACCTTTTTTGCAGTTTGATGCTGAGAATCTTTCATGGCTGATTACAGAGCAGGAGATTATGGATTTTCAAGCAGTCTTTCTTGTAAATCACCACACTGCTTTGTGAACTTTCAGCCTGAAGTGCATGCTACATTCCTGAGAGTATGCATAAAAAGTACTGGCTAATGAAACCAAAGACTAGAGACGGATGCAGGAAAATGATATTGGATGCAAAAGATATCAAAAAGAGGCTCCAAAACAAATGATAATGACATGGCACCCTACTTGGTAAAATACTGCAGGAGATACATCTTACCTAAGTAGAAGCATACAGACTAGATGCTCAATGTAACAAGCGAAGTGAGAAAAGAAAAAATGAAAAAAAAAAACAAAAAAGAGAGATAAAAGAGAAAAGAACATTTTTCCTTATTTTGCTTTTTTTTCTCAGTTTTTGAAATCGCTGAGCTTTGTAGTGACACATGCTAAAATGTTTTTTTTTCCACATGAAACAGAACTCTCATTTTCTAGTCAGCTCTTGGTGTGTTTTCTTTCTTTTTACGTATCTGTATATAAACAGAGGCAAACACAAAGGCACACACACATATATAAAAAAAATAAACTCCCCTACACTGTTTAATAAAATTATGTTGAAAATTAATCCGTGGGCAGGAGTTTATAGACCCACTATACACATGTAGACCCAAACATAAAGTCTTCTCATGAGTTTGGGCCTAATTTGTAGGATGACCTTTAGTGAGGGCGATAGTTGAGATATGGAACATTAAACAATTTTGATTACTTACTATTAGGGAAGTTTATTCCATCTTTAGATGACAATGTAACACAGAGGGATTTTGAGGGTTTTTTTGGGTGGTGTTTTTTTGTTTGTTTGGTTGGTTGGTTTTAGGAGAATGTGCTATTTGGTCTCTATAAAAATTAACAAGCAATCAGCTGGAAAAAGTAACTTATATTACAAATTTCTAACCAAGTTCCAGTGCTTGTTTGTCTTCACTCAGTGGATTGATTCAGATTTCCTGAACGTGCAAAAAATACATTTACTTCATATCAAACTGAGTTCTTCATCACAAAGTTTCTTCCCGTAGTCAGTTCTTTTCCCTCTATTAGAATTTTAAGCCCTCCATCCACAAAGATCAAGATGTTTCTCATGAGCATCAGGAGTATTCTAGTTATTCTTACATATATTTTGATCTAAATACAACTTTATACTTCCAAGATTTTTTCCCTCATTACAGAGGAAAGAAAAAAGAGAAATTGAATACAGCAGGTTTATGAAGAGCAGCACAAGAAATATGTGTTATGATATGCATAATTCATAGAAAAGCCACAGGGCATATATGTCTTTCATTTTTGTACATTATCTAGTTACACAAACAGCAAATGACACTGAGTTACTGTTGCCTATGAGTAAGTAGATTTATAGCATGCCAGAACCTATTGTTTGATGACATCTATTACTGTTTTTGTCCTTGCTAGGCACTATTATTAAAAGTGAAATTTAAAAAATGAGAAATCTTTAGTCCATGCACACGTCTTCTAAAATGTTGTCTGAGTCTCTTCTGATGGTTCAAAACCCAAATTGCTTTCGCCTTCTTCACGGTAGGGGTTCACCGAGTCTGATCCTGTGTTGTTTGCTTTTTCTCTCTCCCTCCTGTAATGAAAATTCTTTTTATATTAAAAGTTTCTGTTCTGTTCAAGTCCTTCTGCAGCCTAAAATGAAGTTATTGCAAATAACATTGTTTCTGACTGAGAATAGTTATATCAAAATGAATTATGTTGGTTTTAATGGAAACTTCAGCAAAACCACTACTCTGTAGAAACTTCATTAACTACAAGACATAGAAAACCAGACTAGCTATATTGATGCCAGTGCAATAATATTTAAGAAAAATGACATTCCTGGACAGCCTCTTTGAAGACAATTGAAGACTGCAGGTGCTGATGGATGTGGTCAAATTCTGCTATGGGAGAGGACACCGTGCTCCCCGCAGTGCTCCCAGCCTTGCTGCAGTGCTGGCAGGAGTCTGCCCACTCTGCAGCTCTCTGCCTTGGTTAAAATGCTGACGAAAGGTGACTGCACTGAGATGCTGATGCAGTGTGTTGCATTGGAGCACCTGCAAGGTGGGAGCTGTACCTTTGGCCATTACTGGGGGTGGAGTTGGATGGAGGGGCAGGGAATAATAAGAAATAATTCCTTAACTTCCTTCAGTTAGCTTTGACAGCCTATCTGTAAGCGTCTTAATGATTCAGTCATCCAAACTTCTTCCATAGTCCTATCACTGTATCAAAAATACTACTCACTTTCTTCGATCTCGATGTCCAGTGATGATCAAGACAACAATTCCAATGACAATCAGGCTAATGATTACTCCAAATATAATTAACCAGATAGTGACTGGTGGTTCATAAGGTGTGGCCAGGGTTGGAAGTATTCCCTCAAACTCCAGTGTGTTATCATCCAGTTTGAAAGCCTCATTGATCCGTTCCCGGGACATCCTGCCATGAAGAGCAAATTCAAAGAATTACCAGTGTTTACTATGAGGAAATAAAAGGTTTTCATCTGTTTTTAACTATTCAGTATAACAATAGTTATACTAACTCTGTCAATCAGTAATACCACTGAACTGCACAGCTAGAAATGCTGTGCTGCTAAATCTACGTTCTTCATGTCCCGGAAGAATTCAATTCAAATCTTTATTCTTCTGCCACTGAAGTGACATGTTTCGATACTGTACAAGTTCTTAGACCCAATACAGCTTATCAAAATGAGGCAAGCAGCCTTCTGATCTCACTGTCTGCATCTTACTTCTCATTCTCTTTATACATAAGTTTCTTGGCTATATGCCAGAAAAGTACATCTTGTCTTCCTCTTACCTATTTCCCTCCTGCAGTCTCCCATATTCTTCCTGTCTCTTTCACTTCACCTTTTCTCTGGAGCCTTTTTTGTGTCTTGGTTTTCCCATTTCCCCAAAAGCTTTTTTAGCCTCATCTCATGTTGCTGCTACTTTTAGATTCATACCCTGCCTACATCATTCATGATCATCTGAAGACTTACAGCTTTACTGATCATTTCTACCATAATAAATTAAAGTCGTGTCATGACATCAGCACAATGTCGTATTGTGCTATGAAAAAGCTCTTCATTGACCCATAACTGGGACCTAGCTTATTCTCTGACTTTTCTGTATAATCAAACACATCTGGCTATCATTCAGGAGTCCTTGCTAGTCATATTTCTTGCAATGAATTTTCACTAGTGAGATGCACAAAAGCTTGCACATACATGACATACATGCACTCACATTCACATACACACAATAACTCTACCCTCTGTGAATATATGATAGTTCCTGTTTAAGTTTGGTCAATACTATTTCCTGGCCAAATATGAAGAAATTGGTCTGTTATGACACTTTTACAAGCCCCTGGAAACATGTTACATTCGTTGTTTTCCAAGATATCATTGGAGAAATGGACTGTTTTCTCTGTGTCATAACAGTTTCTCTCATCCTAATATTTCCACATTAGCTGCAGAGCTCACTTTCCTATCATCTCTTCTGCTCCAGTTGAACTTGAACACAGATTTTCCTTTTATCCTTACACCTTTTTTCTCCCAGAAAGCAAAATCTCACCTGATGGCAGTCTCCACTTCAGCTCTGGGAACAACGTCACTGACATTACCAGGCATGCTGACTGTAAAGTAGAAGGAGATCCTTGGTGTCTCCTGCCCTACATGGATATTTTCAACCCTGAGTGAGAAACAGAAAAGTTTTTTGATTGTCAAAGTGCCATTAGCTCTAAATCAGGGAAGTGAATAGTTGTGTTTGGCAGTAATATCATTTGCGAAGGTATTAAAATGAAGGAATACTTTGTATCTGAGAGATGTTTTTGTGAACTCAGCTTGGAAATCAAATCAGTTTCCTGTCATTTTTGGGTTTTTTTTTGCTATGTGCTGATAAAGAATTTTAAATGGAGACCATCTACCTCATATTTATGACAATCCTTAGCAAAATTATCCAAAGCAATGTTGCACTATAGCACAAAGGAATTGCCTTTTGAATATTTGGAACAGGGCTCAGGTAAGAGATAATGTATGAAATACTTAGTGAAAAAAATTCCTTCTTCCTTAAACTCTGTTGGAACTAGATCCTAAATATTAGATTAGTGATGTTCTATAAAGAAGTATCACTAATTTTAAGAAGATTGCTTCTGAAAATTGTCAAAGAGGCATAACAAAAATGATATTTTTTCATGCCAAAATCTATTTTTTTGATAGGTTTTATGCTTGGAAGTAAACTTGGATAGAATTAGCTTGCCTGCATGGAATTTTTACTATGTAATATTCAATGATTTCATCTTTCCTGGGCCCAAAGCCGCTTAGATATTCAGTATCATACACATACATTTTAGATTTTTTTATTTCTATGTACTGCATCTTCCCTGATATCACAATGTATTTATCAGGCAGCAATCCTCAAGTCTTGATTTCACCACTGCTAAGCAGAAGGAGAGAAAGCCTTATGGGTCTGCTGGAGTTTCCCAACTTTACCAGCAATTCTTAAAGTTCAGACTTGATGACAAAGAGAAAAGACAACATGTAACAAAGAGGTTTCTTATCTTTCACAACCAGCCAATGTTTAACATGGTTTATTACCACCTTCCCTGCTATACCTAACTGAAGGTGCACTCAACTCTACCAGTTCAAACCACAAACAACAGTTAAGCGAGCAACTCACTGGAAGTCAACTTCTTGATGCTTCTTCTCTGAGAAATACTTTCTCATAGCATAGGCAATGGATGACTTGAACAAGAAGAGTTCACTTGTATTCCAGTCATACTGCAAAACCAGCACAAGAGATTTCCATCAAAAATAATAATTACAGTGAAAATTAACTGACACTATGAAATCATTCTTTAAAAAAATAGTAATTCCAATGCTTTGTATGTCTTTCCACATTATTTATTCGTGCTCTAGTAGTGCTTCAGGAACATCTTCAAGGCTTTCACGTTCATTAGGCTGGGAGCTCTGCAGGAGGAAAGCCAAGCAGCTGCACCCAGTGCCAGACAGTGCATTTTGTGTGCCTGCACACTCTCTGGTGGCTTTGGTTGGGCTTAATGAAGATGCTCAGCCCATCTCTCTACCTGGCACGCAGCAGAAGCAGCACTTTCCTATTGCACTTGCTGCAACTCCTGATCTGAACCTTAAAGAGAGGATAATAAAGTTGTCACCATAATGACATTGCCCGTACTTCAGCAGTAACTGTGAGCTAATAGCTCAGCCAGGACACACTCTGACTTTTGGGGCTTTCATCAGAGGACTTTCATTCGTCAGCTTGGCTGTCAGCTGCAGAGAACTACATAAATGGCAGCAGGAGTAGTTATCTCCCTCCAGAATAAGAGCTTATACAGCTTGAAATGTCTGCTTTGCTCAAAAAAATGGACAGCTGGTGCTAATGTCAAATGGTCATTCTTAGGGGCTTCCTACTCAGGTATTTTTCCTACTAATTATTGTACCTTCTGTTTGAAATGTAAAGGTTTTGCAGTTTAGATGTTGTTTAAAATTACATGATTTTATTTGCAACCCTGTCCTCTCCAGGAGGAGATTTTTCTCCAGGAGGATTGGTTTTGTGCAAAAAGATGGCTCATTCACTTGCTTGAGGAATTGTGATTATGATTTGTTTGATTTTTGTTTTGTTTTGGGATTACAGCTCCTTTTATGACTATTTCTGCTAAAGCCATTTATTTGTTATATTTGCTGTTTTTCCTTGATAGGCAATAAATATAAAAAAAAATAAAAAAATGAATTGTGTCTGTGTAGAATCACAGCAGTCTGCCTATGAATCTACAGCTATTGACAATGGAATGCAGAAATCAAAACCAAGCCTCTGGTAAGGGAGCAAAATCCACTGTAGGAGGTGACAATGCACCCAAGTCCATTGCAACAGCCTGTGGGCATAAAGAGAAAATTCCTTTCTGAAGTCTGTAGTAGGTTTTTTATTTCCCCTAGAGCCTAGATTTGATTGCATTTATGGCTCTTTTTAGCAGGAATACTTGTAAATGCTAGTGTCAGCAAAAACTTTACATAGTTCCTGACTTTCTCAGGTACTATTCTGTAGGTGTGATAGAAGACAACTCTGTAGTAAAACCCAGCTATATTTTTTCAACTCTCTTCTCCTAGAGACTGGTGTAAAATGAAGATATAGAAGTACACAGGAGGAAAGAATATAACAGAGCTACTTATGCCAGCCTGGGTGGGGTTGCCTCCCAGGACAGCAGGCAGTGACCCAGTGTGTTTCCCAGTTCCTCACTCTGATCCCAAACGCTGTGCCAGGGCCCACTATTCCCATTAGCAAAGGTTAAAGCTCTATGCTTGCTTTGCCCTGACAAATGCTTTGTTTTGTTTAACAGATGTCAGGCAAAGCCACGTGCTGAAGCCCTTTTGAGCGTTACCCCTATTTTCTCCGGCAGCTGGCAGTGTTCACCATCCTAGCCTGTTACACTGTTGTTTCTTTTTCTGATTTTTCATTTATCCTCCATGCCTTTAGACTCTGGAAGACTTATATATATATAAAAGGATAATATATATACATATATATATATAAACGTAGCTAATTGACTCTGATTCTTCAACTGCTGGTTTTGGTACTTAGTGGCTCCATTGGCTTTCTAATCATTTCTTTCTTTGCATAGTGTATATTTTATCTTTTTAAGTGTGATGCATTTTAATTGCCAGTGCGGCTCTCAAGTGCCTTTATAAATAACATTACTAGGCATAATAGAAATATGGATGGGAAGTACCTGGCTGGCTTCCGATATGTATTCCAGTAATTTCCCTAGGCATCTCCAAAACCTAACTTTGTGGTAGCTGTCGCAGAAGCGGCTTTGCTTTCCGAGTGAAACTAATCAGTTGAGCAGCCATGCTCTGTTACAGCGTGTTCCCTCCAAGCTCCCATGTGTAGCTTGCAAGGCAGCACAAGTTTGGCCTCTAATTCTAAAAAGATTTTTCATTTTAAAATAAATACACACACCCCAAGACTGACTGCTCTCTTTTGCCAAACGCCACCAGTTTGTTAAGGTGTCATCACACATTGACTCAATGGGGATTTAATAAGTTAATATTTGCAAAGGACTCCCATTTCCAAATGGTGCTGAAGGGATTTCCCCTCCTTCAGCCCCTTATTTTAAACAAGGTGGATGCTGAGGGTCTTTTAAGAGCTCTCCTTGGGAGGGCACTGTCACCAAGACCCAACTGCAGCAAATCAGCAGCTGTTTCAGCCTCATGTGCCTGTGCAGCAGCCAGTGACAAGGCCGTGGCTTTCATCTCAGCGGCCTGAGCAGGCCTAGCAGGGTAATTGTGCACAGCACGCCCCAGCACAGCTGCCACCAGCCCGTCCACGAGACCTGGCTCTTCATCTGGCAGAACTTTGTGCTGTTGAACCTACCCTGCTGCTAATATGCGCGGTGTGATTCTGTGATGCTGTGTGCTGCTGAGTGCTCGCTGCAGCCCGCCTGCCCCTGCAAACCAAGCTCCCTCTCAGTGAGAAGGGTGATTGCTCCAGCCGGTGCTGAAGAGCAGATATAAAGAAAGGATTCGCTGGCATACTCAAAACGCTTGCTGCTGTTCTAATCATGCAAAGCAGCTCTAAATGCGTCTTAAACAAACAGGCACATTGGATTCCTGGCTTCCATGCCCTGCGAGCAGACAAAGCAGCCAAAACATATTGCTCTGTGTTCCAAGCTGAGAGTCTTGCCGGAGGTTTTCCCTGCCTTTTATCCATGCCAATTCATGCACGTACCAGTATGCACTGCTGGCATACCAGCGGCTCAGAACCACATCCCTGGGAGCTCAGCTTCAGGGGAACTCATGGCCAGCGAGAGCCACAGAACAGAAAAGATTTCTTGCAGTTCAGAGAAGTGGGCTAGTTTTGAGAGGAAAACACATGGCTTCCTCTTCAGAGTTTAGGAACCTATTGCCCATATAATAACTCAAATTAAGTAAGCTGTATGAGATTGTTTTACAGCTGCTCAATTGCAAAACAAAAGACTATGATGGCAAAAAGACAGGCATAAAAATGATATTAAGCTAAACATTAACCGTAATGACTAATAAATGTGTTGTAATATGGAACCTTTCCCTGCTGTTGATATCAGTTTTGAATTGTATCTAACTCGACTCAGTGGTCTAGGAAGCAATAAAATGCCACTGGGGCTTGCATGGGAAGGAGAGATAGAATAGAGAGCATCAATTCATATGAAAAATAAGCTCACAGTATTTGTCCGTGCTAGTCCAATAGGCTTCCACACACAAGTCTAAATGACCTGCCTGATGACATACTCATTCTTGGAAAATTACTGATGTTCTGCAAGGTGAAAACAACTATTAACAGGAACAAAGTGTCTGCTCTTAAACCTTCTCTGCTGCCTCTGTGAGATTAGCATAAGGAGACACAGCTAGAATAGGAGCAAATTTTTAACCAAGTGCTTGGGTTAAACAGATGGGCTAAGCCAGTACTCTGTTTAAATCCTTAAAACCCTTGATTAGTTTTGTGGGTAGCTGTAATATATTTTATAGGGCCAGCTGGCACAATTGGGGGAAGTACATGAGCTCCTGGGAATGAAAGCCCATCTTCTCATCTGCAATTGAAGCAGCACAGCATTTACTGCACTGCCCCCCACGATCTGAATAATAAAGATATCGCTGTGCAAGGCTTGGACTGTAGAGAGAGAGCAGAATTTATCAGGCCTGGGAAAGACTGTAGCAACTAAGCAAACAAATACCCACAGAGGAATGCAGATAGAAGGGTGTCAATGGGAAACCAAGAACATTTGAGAATACAGCGTGGGATTAAACCCCTGTGTTTTAACTCCACATTTAACTGTGAAGCATCTACTCTATTAATGACTTTTGAAGGTAGCCACCATAGCCATGATAATAGAAGTCAGGAAAGAAAAAAAAATCAGTGGGTAGAGGTTTCATCCTCTTTTTTTTTTGTTTGTTTTGCTTTTAGATCCACTGATATAGATGGACAAAATATAGTATTTTTTGGGTACACATACCCTACTCTGAGCCAGAACTTTAGGCTTTTCCAGTAGCTGATGAAAAGTGAAAAATTTCTATAGAATAACTCATTTCACCTATTTAAGTTGTCTTTCTTAAAATCAATCAGATCACCCCAGAATAGGTCTGCAAACTAACTGTAGAGGGAGTCTTCACTGTGAACTTAATTGAGAAAACTTTTATATGATAATGCTTCATCTCAGCTGATACCACTCCTCACACCCCAAACTCTGCTATAACTTGCTGTTCTTTTCAAGGGCCATTAATGCAACGTGTCTATTGCCTGAGCAATATGGAAAATGTCACAGTGCAAAGCTACTTACCGCCTGGCTGCCCAGTGCTGCTTTCAGGCTAATGCGCACTTTGATGGCGTTGTCAGAATCTGATTTAAAGGGAAGCAAGGAAGGAAGAGAACATCAAGATAACACCTCCCAAAGGAAAAGTCTCTTTCTCTTCACAGAAAAATAGCAGCTCAGATGTAGATGTCTGTGTCCAGTCAGGACACAAACATAAGATTTACAGCTTATTACAGTATTGACAGTGACTATGGGTTTATAACTTGTGTGGTTCAACATTCCCTGTTATCATAATAGGTTCAAAAATGTATTTTTTCCACTGCCACTTCCTTTTCCTCCCCTTGAGCTCCCTTCTTTGAATAGCAAATGAAAGCAAAACAAATGAAATAGTGCTATTTTTTGGTTTGCTCTTGCTCCCTCCAGCTCTGGCAATTCCTCCGTCTCACAGCTCATGTGGCACCTGCATGAGTCTGGCGCCTCCCAAACAGGCACTCTTGTCTCATGTTGACATAGCTGAAGTGATTAGTGCCTTACAAGTACAGATGTCCAGTCTTTCTTCCTCCTGCATATCTGTGCCACATTTTTAGTGCTACTGCTATTAAAAAAAAAAAAAAAAGGGAATTTAATTTCTGGAAGTTGAGTGTGGCTGTGACAAATCCCACACATGCTGACAACTCCAACTTTTTGCTCCTTACCTTCTTAGGAGCAAAGCTTACGCTGAGGGTTACATTTCCCTAACTCCCTGTTTTCCTACAGAGAAGAGCCTTAATCGCTGCCAGAGAAGGAGACTTTGCTAGTCAAGAGTTGTGAGGACTAATGTGCATTTTTCTTTCACATACAAATAGTACCTACATGGAGTCCAGTCTGTATTCCAACCAACAGATCTGCCAGAATTGTTTCTTTGTAGCCACTTATATAGAGGTTCAAAGTAGTTGAGCAAGGGCGTTGCATTCATATATTTCTCTCCTGTTATGCTTTCTAGTGCTTCAGTCCAGGGCTTGGATCTGCCTAATTCAAGC
Source organism: Nothura maculosa (assembly GCA_032353885.1). Classification (NCBI taxonomy): domain Eukaryota; kingdom Metazoa; phylum Chordata; class Aves; order Tinamiformes; family Tinamidae; genus Nothura; species Nothura maculosa. Next base: position 55,656 of record JAUBOD010001050.1, read on the forward strand.
ATTTGTCTGTGTAGGAAGGAGAGAATTTTTTTTAATTGCATATTCTGTTTAGGCAATAGTAAAATAATCTGTAATCAATATCAAAAAAAAAGATTGTTTGTTCCTGAATTCCTTCCTTCATCTCATTATTCTTATTTTTTAAAAAATATATATTTTCTCATTAACAGGAGATTAAACCTTTAGTGGTTAGATCCTCAGATGATATAGATTAGGTCATCTTGCCAAAAATCAAAAGAGACAAAACATGCTTTCAAGTCAAACAGCACAAATGCAATACAAGCTTTTTTTCAGTGTAACATCACTAACTGCAGTAACTTTCAAGGACAACCAAGGCTTTGTTATACCCTGATTTATTATACACAAGGAATCTACTATATTACCTCAAATTCTGACCAGCTGCTGTAGAATTTGTAATGTCACATGTATAGAGAGGGCCTGTATGTTTAGCCGCCTTGCAAAGCGCTTCCTGAAACTGGAACTGGTAAATGGTCCGAGTGTAATATCTGAAGGAGAGGCAAGGAGAACAAAATTTCATGATTTGCTACTTGTCTGGCAGGGAAAGCCCCAAGCCCTTGGCCTTTGGAACACTTTGCTGTGTGAGTTCCCATTCCTCCTTGGAAAACTGCACATAAGGGAGGGAGACCAGCTGCTATTTACAAGCTGCACTGACTTAGATTTAACAGAATGCCAAGTTCAAATGCAGCATACGAGCCAAAAATCTGTTTGCTGCCACATAAATCAGCAGTGAATAAGGTTGCTATGGCCAGTTCTCTACACTGGTGGAGGCTGCTGGACAAAGTTGCTGAGATACAGAGTCAGTTGCTTAAGGACTGACATGCACATGACTCACATGACAGTGGTATACTATTTGGTGCATTTCATCTCCCCTCAAGGTAGGAACTTCATGTAGGTAAGAGATGTGTTCTTACTAGTTTGAGTCTATAGGAAAACTTCTTCTGAAATTTGTGCCCTATAGTCAAGACTTTAAAAAAATAAAAAAGCTTATGTCCTAAGACTCTGCAGTTGATACTTAATGTAGTCAGTATTTCTTCTGTACCCAAAGTGTAAGTTATGATTAAACACTGAGCAAGGATAATGCTACCTTATGAAGGAGTAGTCATTGGACACGTGAAATAGTGCTGCAGGGTCGCAGTAGGTTTCGTCATGAAGGACTGGTTCGACCACACCAACTATTTCTCTTCTAGTGATGGAGAAAGGGAAAAAGACAGGATTTTCATTACTAATTAACGAGAAAATATCTGACTCTACTGATACATATTGGCACCTCTTCCAATTGAAAACGTAATCACACAGAATAAATCACAGAATGGTAAGGTTGGAAGGGACCTCTAGCGATCATCTAGTCCAACTCCACTGCTCCAACAGGGTTACCTAGAGCACGTGGCACAGGCTGGCATCCAGGTAAGTTTGGAAAATCTCCAGAGAAGGAGACTCCACAGCCTCTCCAGGCAGCCTGTTCCAGGGCTCTGTCACCCTCACGTCTTCCTCACATGGAGATGGATCTCCTTGTGTTTCAATTTGGACTCATCACCCCTTGTCCTGTCACTGGCCACCACTGAAATGAATTTTGCCCCATCCTCCCTACATTCCCCTCTAAGGTACTTCTACATGTTGATCAGACCTCCTCTCAATCTTCTCCAGGCTAAACAGGCCCAGCTTGCTTAGTCTTTCCTCATACGATAGATGCTCCAGTCCCTTAATCATCTTTTTTATTCTTCACTGGACCCTTTCTAGAAGCTCCACGTCCCTCTTATACTGGGGAGCCCAGAACTGCACCCAATCCTCCAGGTGCGGCCTCACCAGAACTGAGTGGAGGGGGAGGATCCCCTCCCTTGACTTGCTGGCAAAAAAAAAAAAAAGGAAACAAAAAAACTCCAAATGAGTTCTGATCCCCAGCTGGAGATCACAAAGAAAATACTGTGTTTAAACAAATAGCATGAAGACATGTTTTGTATTATAGCAAGCTGTGCAGGGAGAAATTGGTGTGAAATATCCTATAAGATACCATACATTGGTCTTAGGCCAATACAGGGTCAGAAAATAACATTAATGCTTGTGTGACAGGTGAGTATTAGGTGAACCGGAAGGTGCCTGATCTGCAATACTGTTGGGCTGGGAATGAGGTTTCATTTATTTCTCCTCTCCCTGGAGCTTGTCTCCTGTACAGTATTATGGAAACAAACAAAAGCTCCTGTTTCTTAGAGTGGCTATAAACTTACATGAAAAATTTTTATCCATAAACCTACACAACAACATCTGAGTACAAGAATTTAGGGAGATTTGCAGCACTGATATAATATGTTAAGCTTCTCTTCAATGCTCGTCCTTCTTGATTTCTGACATCTCTGCTACTTTTCAAAAAATGATTTTTTGACCAATTTTTACAGTTGTTCAGCACACTTGTTTATATCTTTTTATTATAGATTTGGTTTGTTGATGGGGACTCCATTTTCAATGTGGGTCTTGTTTGTTTTTTTTTTTTTTTTGTATTTTTTTGCTTACATTTTAAGTCATCAGAGTAGGACAGATTCCCATCCAAAGCAAACTGTGAAGTCCAGCGAACTGATAGTTTAATATGGTAGGAACAGTTTAACTGGTAGGAATCATCTGGACAAAGGAATCTCTGTGTGTTACTTGCCAAGGGAACTCTATTTACTTGAATGAGAAAAGTGGTAGCTAGAAAAGACTAGAAACTAGTCTGGCCGGCAGGAATATCAGTCTAAAAGGGAGGAAAGAAGCAGCCTGTATTCTTTCAGACATTTACATTCAAACATGATGAGAAAAACTGAATGTGGATACAGTAGCTCATGAGACCTTGCTTGCCTCATCTAACTAACCAAAGAAGGGTTTTCAGGATCATCTGCAAAGATGCTCCTCAGACTTACTTCATCTCCCACCACCGCTTCATCCATTCCTGCTTTGTAATATTACCATTAAACACCATCCACCTCCACTTCTCCAGCATGTAGGTAAAAGGCATAGTTCCAACAATCGTTAGTGCTTGCTTGAGCAGAAAGTTGATTTCTGTTTCTGAAGAGAGAAGCAGTTAAGGTAATGGTTATGGTAGCAATTAGCATATGATTAGACAGCTAAAGTAGCTTTTTTTTTTTACAACTAATGCCTACATTCAGCTGAATGCATGGTTTTTCACTAAGGAAAAAAAATTGAAGAATACTGATGAGAAGAAAAAAAAATAAAGAGGAAATATCTTTGAAGTATTGTATATAATTTCGTTACCCTTTTTCTCCATCCAATTCTACTTTTTAAATAATCTATCCTTTTGGCATATAAGCTTCATTTTCCTCCAGTTTAGAGTCTGGGGAATTTTGTGGTGCAATCTTTGGTATGTTACATTAGAACGATGGACAAACTCAAAGAAGTCAAATAAACTGCATTATAATGAGGGCTGGTGTCACCAGTGTTACCTACTCGTTATCCACATAAATGAGATATGAAAATCTTAAAGCCTCATTCTTGTTTGAGTTACTAAATATATTCCTTGGTACAGAGAGGTATATGTCGCTTTATGTAACAAAAAAATGAAGACTATTTGTAGCTCATCTAAGTGAGCTATGAAGATTTTGCAATGAATTGTTCCATACTGAAGGGTTATGAAGAGCCAGAATTTTTTTTTCATATTATGAAGTGATGGTGGGGCCTCATTTGGGCATATTAATGATGACATTGCATGCAAATTAATGATGTTCCTCACTTCGTGATTTGGGGAAATTTTCAGAAGCCTTGCTTATTCTGACATAAAAAAACAGTTTTTATCTTTGAATACATAACATTTATGGGTTTATTTACCTGTATCCTCCTGGAAATTTGGCTCTAGGAGGTCAAGAGACTTGAGGTGCTGAGGCGTAGCTGCGGAGAGCGACATGATCTCTCCAACAGCTTCATGGAAGCCTTCGTTTGCCCCGTTCCTCAGCAGGTAAGGCAGATGTGCGTATGCCATGTCGTACTCGATGTGGCCCATCTCATGATGCGCCGTTAGGAAGTCGTCCATGGTCACCTTGGTGCACATCTTGATCCTGAGCAACAAGGTAAAGCATTTGCAGATGGAGAGGCACTGGCACAGCCAGACTGCTGCCCAAACCAGCCCCCACCATCACTGACTTAGGATGCTGTTAATACACCATGCTCCAAGGAAAACCTAACCATCCATCTCCTACCATGATCTAGCGCTCCAAGTAAGGAGTTTAATAAGTGTCTAAAAAAGGTTTCCTTTCACCTTCTCTTGTTTGCTCAGACAAGGCTGACCACTTCCAGCTTTCAGCCAAGGATTTACTGGGGATCAGCCTATTCTCTTGATTAGCTGCAGGGTTTGCAAGAAGGGACAGAATTTGTCCCAAACTAGATGTTGTGGGAGATTTTGATCCCTCTCTTGTCCCAAATATTAACTGGGATTTTTTGAGTTTTTTTTTTCATAAAGCTCTAGAAATCTGTCTACTACTTCTGATATATTTACTAAAGATAGCAAGTGTCCTCTTAAGGGTTTTTTTTTCACTTACTTCTTCACTTAGGGATCTTTTGTAGAATATATAAATGTCCAGAGATCCCACCAATATCAATAAGCACACTCATCTGTGCTTATTTTAAAGCCATACAATATAGTAATTATTTATATACTTACATAAACAACAGTCACTTATCTGCTGAAAATAGTAATAGTCCTTACAAGGACAAATTTTAAGGGGTAATCCTTATATCTTCACTTAAGAAGTTACGCAGTATTGTGGGTTTGCAATCTTACAAGGTCTTCCGTCATTTTGTCTTCCACTCCTCTCTTATTAACCAGTAAAAAAGAAGGTGGAGGATGGCAGGAAATTTACCTTAAAACAGCAATTTGCCACTACACTATATAAATATTCTTGGAGTTGGTATGAGAAAAAGTCGTTGTAATTGCAGTACCTGTAGTCCTTTTTCCCCATGTCCCATGCTGTGGGATGGCAAACAACCTTCCTGTTATCAGTTGGCTCTGTCAGCATGGAATTCTTCCAGAAGCCTTCAGTCATATTGTAGAGCCCAACAGAGATGAAGAAGGCCTCAGCAGCTTCAAATATTTTGATGGCATCCCAGTTCTAAAACAGCCATTTCCATTTAGCCGTTAGTCATTTCTTCTGTAGGGAGCCTGTTCCCACAGTTCCTTAAATCAGATTTATTCTGGCAACTGGCTTAAGGCAGTACAGTTGATTCATATTTGTCACTCAAAGACACAAAATCAGCATCTTACTGAAAGTAAACATCTGTCATTGGCAATTTTGTAAATGCTACTGGGAACTGGAATTAAGTTTTTCCCCACAAATAAATTAAGTTGCTTCACTCTGTCATTAGATAGCACATGACCCAGAATACAGAAGCATTAAATAAAAGATAGCACAGTTAAACAAAAATATTTCTGTCAGTACTACATTAGATCTGGGGTCCCATCCTCTCTTCAGCTAGTTCCCTTGAGGATAGCATATTTGAAGGAGCAGAAATGTACTGCTTGGCAAATGAGCAAGGAGAGGTTTAGGTTGGAATAATAAAAACTGGCAAATGTATCTATATGAACTGTTTATCAGATTGGAATTACATATAAGTGTTCAAAGCATTTTCAAATGTCATCCAGCAGGATTTTTTTCTTTTCTTCCATTGTAAGTAGCAGGAGCTTTGAATTTCCTTGACTGAGCTTTTGCATGAACCTGCTGACAGTAAAGTAAGTCCGTATGGCTAATCTGGATGAGAATCCTAAATTACGCATATCCATGAACAATGATGAATCCAGATGCCTTCCCTGAAATTCTGCAAGTAATGCTTCCTTTCTTCACTGTCATGCTTCAGTATACAGAAACAGAAGACTAAAAGGGCATCAAAATTCTAGAAAAGGGGTAAATGAATACAGATTTCTGTAAACGGAGTGATTCTTCCTCTTGCTACTATAACATTTGAAAGAAGCCTTCCTCAGGCTTCTTTCAAAAAGGAGAAATGGATAGGTTTTAAATACACATTCCCATTTCAGAAACCATGTGGGTCGTATGCCCTATGCCTATGAGGAAAGGCTGAGGGAGCTGGGCCTGTTCAGCCTGGAGAAGAGAAGGCTGAGAGGGGACCTGATCAGTGTCTATAAATACCTCAAAGGAGGCAGTGAGGAGGATGGGGTTGGCCTCTTTTCAGTGGTGGACAGTGATAGGACTAGAGGAAACGGCCACAAACTGAAGCACCAAAAGTTCCACAGGAACTTAAGGAAAAAAATTCTTGACAGTGACGGAGATAGAGCCTTGTCACAGGCTGCCCAGAGAGGTTGTGGAGTCTCCTTCTCTGGAGATCTTCAAAACTACCTGGACGACCTGGTGACCCTGCGTGTGCAGGGGCCTAGATAATCTCTAGAGGTCCCTTCCAACCTTAAGGATTCTATGATTCTATGATATTCTACTTTGTAAAAGGAATAAAATTTAGGCAAAAGTAGGCACAGTTGACTTTGTCTGCATTCTAGGTATGATAGAGTTGCTATTTTGGTTGTTCTCAGTACAGATCTCAAACACAGACCTTGTGGTGCTATACAATTATCGAAAGATAATAGAAAACTTTGCAGTTTCTAGCTGTATCTAAATAACCAAGGCAGACAAAAAATATTCTTGTGATATATAAACAATTTGACTGTGGTAATGGCTGACAAAGATCATATTTGGTTCCAGCCAACTCCATAAATCCTGAAATATTT
>JAUBOD010001050.1:62482-86376 GCA_032353885.1 Nothura maculosa
ATAAACAATTTGACTGTGGTAATGGCTGACAAAGATCATATTTGGTTCCAGCCAACTCCATAAATCCTGAAATATTTCTATCTCCATAATATATTTCTTAATGGATAGATGTCTCTGAGAAAAATAGACTTGGAGCTGAGATTAGCCAAAGAGAGTGGAGAAGAAAGAATGAACAGTTAAGGGAAAAGGTACAGTGGAAAATGAATTAAGATTTAGGGGAAGAGTAAAAATGGATTAAGAAAGTAATTCTTTCACTGCTTAGAAAAGCATAGTGGTCTGAAGAGAGTGGTTTACATGCTTTGCAGGCTTTATATCGTCTAAAGTTATTACATAATGTATATAGCTAATGGTTTCATCACATGTCTTACATTTTGAACCATTGCAGAAGTTACATCAATGTTTGGCTTGTCTGGATAGGGAACAGTCAAGGCATACAGATTTGTCCAAAATCTACCCCACATGTCACCTTGGAAAAAAAAAAAGAGTAATATTAGATATACTTTAAATAAACAACTCTATATTGTTCAAAATTGTTAGACAATTGTGCAAGTTCTGTAATATCCACAAGCACTGATTTCTGTATGTCTAAATGAGTATCATCCTAATGTCTTAAGTGGAGGGGAGCAATTCCAGGCAGTCATCCATGGGTCTGAGCAAGGCCAAAGATTATTTTATTCCCCAACTTAAGCTATCTTTATACAACACAGTTTCAGGACCAATTATCTTTCTAAAGGTGTTTTCAAAACTGGACATCCACGCTGTTACTCTGTGCCATTAAGCTAGTGTGCTCATATATACTACAGTAATGGCATCTTGCTGTTGCATATTTGGAAAGTAGCCATGAAATACCAGAGCTAAGAACAGGATATAGAAAAAGCAAACAAGCGAACAAAACCAGCCTGAAATTTTCACTTTCTGGCAATAAAAGCTCTGTCAAAGGTGGGTAAATGTCCCAGTCCAAGTGTTAATGAGCTGCAGGTTTTTTCTGGGTGCCCTAGACTCCAGTGAGGGTCTATAAAGCTGCCTTTTTTTGCCTGCCTTTACTGCAAAGCATCTGTATCTTCATGGACAAGTGCTTCTCTTCTCTATTTCCCCTCATACCTTTCCTTATCTGCAACCTATTTGTTGAGAACTGGTTAAAGAGGCAGATTGCTCTGTTCTAGTGTGTCTTATAAGTGTTTGTCTCATGTAGCAAGTCAGTCTTGCATTATAAGGCTGCATTTTCATACCGAGCAGGTGCGCGGGAAGGCATCCTGTCGAGCTGATGAGTTCTGGGCCATAGACCTGCTGCAGTCTGTGTCTCACATAGGCATGCAGTTGTTCATATAATGGTTTTATCTGCAGGGAGAGAAGGACAAGGAGGCAGATTAGGGTTTTTTTCTTCCCTCCCACTCCCCTCTGCTGAACAGAGAGCCTCCCAGGTGGGTCTCTGACTGATGTCACCTGTCAAGTAGGTGCATATCAAAACCTGCAACTGAGCTTTGGCCTCTCCCATGGGCTCAAGCTCTGAGTCTCAACTTTAGTCCCAGAAGTGCTGCTTCAGTACAAGCGAGGGAACATTTCTAATTTTAGCCCTGGAGGATAAAAAATGCTATTCATCCTATAAGAAAAATATCTCATCCCTTGGATGGGAGGGACAAAGCTCTTCAGAGCACCTTCTTTTCCAGCTTTGGCATGGCACAGCCTGTGCAGGGCCAAGCGACAGTGTGCATACACAGGATTGCTGCTGAAAGACTGTAGATAAGGATGTCTGGCCCCCAGAAGGCTGAGCACAAAGATAATTTTTGCAAAAAATCTGGGGCATTTCAGGGAGAAGGATGTTTCCTCAAAGAATACAGGTCTATGTGCTTTTTTTATCTTTTAGGGGGGTTGTCTTAGAAGTACTGTTGAAGAAAGTGTTGTGTACATCCACTTCCATCTGTAAACTCTGCACAGACTAAGACTATGTCGTCCAGAGCAGGTCTCATGTTACCTCACAATATTGACACATGGAGTCCAACTCTGCAGACATCAAAAAATACACCTGCATAGGTAAGAGCTATTTCTTGTTCTTGCAAGGAAGTCCTACCTGTTCAAATGTCTTCTCAACATCTTCAATCAACTGGTCACGACTGTATTTATATTCAACTGGATTGTCTGCTTCATAGTTTGCTCTCCAGTAATCTCCATAGTCAGAGTAACCTGTAAAACAAGGGCACGTTGCATGACAATCCACTACCTTGAACTGTCTGCAAGGGAGAAGAGTGCTGAAGGCATGAAGACTCCATTGACATGTGAATACAAATTTCCAAAAATAGTGGAAGCTGCAATAATGGTTATCTGTTAAGTGGGATCATTCTGATTTGAAATGGAGGTCAAGAAGATCATCAACCCTGTCTGGAGTTTCTCCAGATATGAGGGTGGACACATGAGCCTCTGTTCAGGCTGGATCTAAAGGGGTTCTCTCAGAAGATATAAAATGCTTGGTATTAAACACATGTCGTAGCCTTCAGGAAAATCCTTCAGGGCAAGTGTAAACAGCAAGAATGAAAGTCAACTTCTAGTTTCACTAAGCCCTGTTGTGTTAAACCTGGAGGAGAACCTCATAGGTGACATCTCTTTCTTTCTTCTTTCCCTTAGGGTAAAATCCTTTTTCAGCAACCAACTGCATCTGCTGCCCTGAGTTTAAAAAAAAAAAAAAAAAAAAGATCATTCCAATCAGAGCAGAACACTTAAAAATGTGACACTGCTTGTGGCTGGCAAGGTAAGGTAAAGGAGAATGGCAAAGAAGTTGAAGAGATGTTGCCAAGAATACAGAGATCCACTTAGCAGCCTGTAAATGGAGCATACATGCCCGTAAGTCACAAGCAGTCCAGCATCTAATGAAGGGTAATGATACATTATGGGATTTGGGAAATGTAGAGCAAGCATACTTATCTTTTGTTTCAAGTTATTCAAGTTTGGCATCTGTCTGTAGTATATTTTGCTTTGCATCTGTGCACACTGAGAGCAAAATATCTTCAAAATGCTCATCAATATGCATAAATCCATAGGTTTTGTTTTCCTAGCTGATATATGCAAGATCATAGTATATTTCTTAATTTCTAGAAATCAGAAAAAAAAACTCACACAACTTACCATTAAGCTTTGCAGCCTCATTTTTAAGATCAGCATACTCTTCATATAATGGTCTCATCATCCTGCCAACACCAGCTCTCCAGCCTTCCCAAGCCCACAGTCTTTCATGATAATCAGTGCTTTCAGCCATGATAACATCCAGACCTGTCCGAACAAAACAATAAGTATCAGGCCCAATAAAAGAGATCCTTTTTTTTCTTTTACAGTAGCCAAAAGAGACAAAGGATAGTTATTGACTAGATCTATGGAGCTAACATCCTGTTAGCTCTTCTTTCCTTTAAGGGACATGGGGCAGATCATGAGACACTTAAAATCACTTTGTTCCATATTAAATATCCTTAAATTAGTGTTGCCTTTTTTCTTGGGATTTGCCTCAATTCATTGTTGAGTCAAACAAGACCTTGATGACTGGGGTAAAAAAATGAGATTTCCAAGGTTCAAGAAACGCCCCCAAAAGACAAGTAGGCTGTCACACAAGCTGAGTAGCCCTACCATTTCCTCAAACTGGACAGATTGGAAAAGTGGACAGTGAGAAACCTCATGAAATTCAACAAGGAGAGTGCGAGGTCCGGCACCTAGAAGGAATGACCCCAGACACCAGTACAAATTAGGGGTTGACCTGCTGGAGAGCAGTTCCGCAGAGAGGGATCTGGGAGTCATGGTGGATGACAAGTTGCCCATGAGACAGCAGTGTGCCCTGGTAGCCAAGGCCAATGGGACCTGGTCAGTGTCCATAAATACCTCCAGGGAGGAAGTGAGGAGGAAGGGGCTGGCCTCTTTTCAGTGGTGGCCGCTGATAGGACTAGAGGAAAAGGCCACAACCTGAAGCACCAAAAACTTCCACAGGAACTTAAGGTAAAAATTCTTAATAATGAGGGTGCCAGAGCCCTAGAACACATAGACAGGTTGTGAATTCTCCATCTCTGGAGATCTTTAAAACCTGCTTGAATGCAGCCCTGTGCCACATGCATGTGCAGGAGAGTTGGACTAGATGATCTCTAAAGGATCCTTCCAACCTCAAGGATTCTATGAGTCTAGGAGATGGTACATTGCATGTGGAGCAGCCCCACTGGAGATGGCTCAACTCAAAGTATTTAAATAATGACTAAGCTTTAGATAGCAGGACATTTTTATTAGCAGTACTGCCTCTTCTCCCACAGTCAGGAACCACTCTTGGGCTCTTGTCTTTTTGAATTTGCAGTATAAAGGGCATGGTGTAGACAACTCTTAGTACTGTACCTGGTTCCAGCACCAAACAGTTAGATGGATCACTAGGTTTACAGACCGTCCCAGTACTGTAGATGGTACTCATTGTATTTAATATAGTGCTCAGCTGCAATTTAGATGTAAGATAGCTCATTAGAAACACATTCTATACAAAATAAAGACTATTATGCTAACTTCTTAAGACTTCAATTTGTCCACAGGCTTAACGATTAAGCATATGTTTAAGCTCAGTACAGATTAACGAAAGAATTTGTCTAAATGCATTATTGAGCCAGGACCTAACTGGAAAAGAGAGATAATCTCTCAGATACATGACGTTATCTACAAGCCCTTAATACCCAGTCAGGCAGAGATCTGGATTTAATGAACACTGACTGTGTTGAGAGAGCTTTCAAATATGTAGCAGCAATAAAACAATAAAGTTCATCAATATATTTTTATGAATGTAGACACACCTAAAGATTCCAGGCAGCTTGTGGGTTTGAATGAAAGAAAGAGAAATCTCTTTGCAGATGGCACCAGACTGTTGCTTATGTTTTTTAACATTGCATCATCCTTACTGTATACATCTGCTTATTTTTATTACAGAGAATTTACTTTTCATATCTTGGATTAGCTGAAGGCCAGATGCATCTGAAATCCATGTCAGAAGCTATGCTACATAGTATTATATTCATTTTTTTCTGTTATATTTTTAACTTTTTATATCTATTTTTCCTTTAGGACTGTGTTGTACCACATTTAAAGTTTTAAACGAGAAGTATTTAGAGCTATCAAACAGGAAGCATTGTTATGACCAGCTATGGTTTTCTCTGTCAGCATTGTATCACAAAAAAACATGTTTAAATATCCTTGTGGAGTTCTGTAAAAGTGTACAAAGTCACTCTTCACATAAGAATCTACCATTTCTGCCCCAAAGACCACATATCTAGGAAATTAAAAGTGCCTGAATGTGGAGGGTATTGTAGAAAGTATCTCCTCAACAGAAGCAGCAAAGCTATCAACGCACCACTGTGCTCTAAAATACATATATGTTTTTATGATGCTTTGGCATTCCCACACAAGTAATCCGCCCTTCCAGAAATACATGATGTTTGGATTGCACAGGATGTCCAGCCACTCTGTTACATTTTCCTCCATTGTTAACATTGTTTTTTTCAGCAGAAAAATCTACGGATCTGATTCTTAAGTTCTGATCATAATCAGAACTGTAGGATACCTTAACCCAGTGTTGTCTCAGCTTGATCTCCAATAGCAGGAAAGTAATCTAAACCCTCAAGCATTTGGTTATAAATCCCTTTTGAATTAGCATAAATGCTAATTCCAGTTCTATAGATTCTTATTGTCCATATACATATATTTTGCATATATTTGTCAATGGAAATGCCAAGTCTCTTTTTGCTAAATGCTGCACTTCCACCTATTTCTGTGGAACTTGTTTGCCAAGCCTCCAGTCCCAGGAGCACTAGTGCATCTGGTGCTTGCTGCAGCCCTTGTGTTCCCCTTTAGTTGTGAGGTCCACAGAGAGCCTGGGCTGAGGGGCTGAGGGCAGAAAAGGATATCTTACGTTGGTATCACTAGTGAGAAAAAGGTATGCAGAAACACACTATCTTCAGCCTGATAACCTGGCATGTGCATATCTTCTCCATCTCCACCTTTTTCTCTCACTGAATGTTCTTTCACCCCTCTCTTTCTGCTCATTGCCCTACCCTATGCCTTGACTTAGCTAAGCACTTAGCCTGTGTACTCTTTTCCCCTTATGACTAATCCTACCATTTGCGCAAGGACAGTTGCTAGGCATGTACGAGCTTGAAATTTGTTGCATGGATTATGTAGCAAAGCTGCCTACTTAAGTGGGAACCTACCTTCATTACTTCCAGCCCAATACTGCTAAGATCACCTAACAAAGTTATGTTCTCCATACTGATTTTGAGATAAAGTACTATCCAGAGAACAACAAAGATTACTGATGACACTGGTCTCTGTCAGAGATATTTTGGAGGGTAGCTCAACTCACATGTCAAGAACTTGGGTACATTTAACAACTTACTCTGGAATATTTTTCTGGTGATAGCACAGATGATCCTCTGTCCTGGAGAGACTGAATCTGGAGTTTGATGAGATCACTCTTAATGTCAGCTAATGGGAATTTGCTGGCATTCCTCGAGGCTTCATCATAAAATGCAGACCACTTGGCACTTGCCTCATTCTAGAAGAGATTCACATGAAGTCTGAATTACTCTTTTAAAAGAATTCATCTGCCCAATGAATTTAATGGGCCAAAATATTCTTTCTGAGAAGTATTTTTTTCTGTGGACTCCGCTCACAAATTTCAAGTTTTAGCAGTTTTCGCAGTACTGTGGAACTTAACACCTGGGAAACTATTGGCTTGAGTTTATTCACATGTCCAAATACCTAATTTTCTTTAGAAACAGCAAGAAAATAGGATTGCCTTCTCACCACAGGCTTGTTATAATTAATCCAACATCACCTGTCTTCCCTGTAGTCTAGCTCACCATGTATTCTTCCTTTAATGCTTTCCTTGTCTCACCTATGCCTAACAAAGTATGGATACAAGCCCGGGTTATGGTGCAGATCACATTCCCCATTTCTGCTTCAGTAGCATTCCCACACTGGGCCTGCATGTGGGAAAATACTGCAAAGGTATAATATTTCTTTGTATCAGACTTTTAGAAAGGCTTCAGGAGCAATGACACGGATGCAGTTTCCATTCTTCTCTTTCTGAACAAGTTACCCTTGTGCCAACACAAGTCCAATGCTCTCACTGGAGCTAAATCCGGGTTTTTCATCTGCAAGTGCCGCCCCACTCATGGTGAACCTCACCCTCTACTGTAGCCTTTGGAGCAATGATGCTGCTGCAGGGACCATCCCTTGGCCATTCCACCCCTCAAGAAATGCTTTGCCTCCCTTTGCTCATACTACCCCTCTGCAGGAGGGCACCAGTGCTGGCATCAGCCTCATAGTAGCTTGGTGGACTCTGTCCCCGCTGCGGTGCAGGTGCCTGGGACAGGGCAAGTGGGGCCACCCTTATTCAGCTCTGCACAGGAGTGAGCAGACAAGAGGTTAATGCAAATGTTCTTTTACTGTTACTTGTCCTGTGCAGAGCAGCGGAGATGCATCAGGAGCTACGGGGCAGAAGAGGGGGCTCTTTGGTTAGAAAAGCTAAGGGAAAGAAGTAACTTCCTGTTTGATTTCCCCCTATTAGCAGAACTAGTTGAGAAGCTGTAGGAGTAGTTATGGATTTTGTGACCCAATTTATACGTATGAGAAGGAGCCGAGAGGGACACTGTACATTAACTGTGGTCTCCCAGCAGAAAGGGAGGAGAGGAAGTAATGGTTTTATTACTAGTGCTACTAAAGAGCTCGAGCTAGAGAATACATCCTCTCAGAGCACTGAACTAATTGCTTCTTGTTGCCAATATCTCCTCATGCACTTTATTATCATCTCATTAATGCTGAAAGTGCTATATGGGGCTTTCATTTTAAGTGTTTGGAAATGTTGCCATGTAAGTACCTGGTGCCTCAGAAAGCATTCCAGATTGACAATGATTAGTCATTAGGATGTCTTCCAGCAACCAGTCTCCCTGCTTTAATTAAGAAAAACTATAATTAAACCGTGTTTTAATTAAGCTATAAGACCACAAAGTGTGTGGCTTATGCCATTATACAGAATTAGATGTAGGATATTAATCTCTATTTTTATACTCTAAACTGTTCTGTTAAAAAAGAAAATCTGTTTAACTTTGAAGTACATGTAACTACAAAATTCACAGTGGTTGCTGTTGATTTGTAAAAGGCTCCAAGGTTATGAGATGCTAGACTGCAGCATGACAGTATCACCAACCAGTCAGATCATGGGTGAATGCTCTTGGTAAACATGATACTTGCCTGGAGACCACCTTGACTGGGATAGCTAGAAACTGCTGTTAAAGGCGGGTTGCACTGTGTTGCAAGATATTCTCAGTACAAATGTTATAGCCCTTCCTGCAGTTAAAAATTGACTTTCAAGATAGTGTACTAAATTACTGTACTACAAACTAGACTGATGCCTTTTAAAAATCTTTGATCGCATTTCAGCTTTCTCGATACATTTCAAGTAGTCCACTAATAGCGTTAACTACAACAGAAATAATGGAAGGAAGGGTTTTCCGCCACTCTACAATACATACACAGACCACTAAAAGATCATCAGAAAACATTTAATATATACCTACATTCAGAAAATGTTTACATATTCATTGAGAAGGAGGTAAAGTAACATAAGTAGCAGAGAATAAGAGTCATCCATTGGAAAACCTAGTTAAGAGACCAATAAGAAAATGTCCAATGGCTTGTTTAGTTTTCCAAGAGGTGAAAAGTCTGTGCTCAAGTGGCTATGACATTCAAATCCAATTTTCTCACATACCAGATAAATACATCACCCCAAACTTTGGGAGAAGACCATCATCTCTAGGCTGAATTGTCTCCAGCTTAGGAACATAATACCAGGATGATCTAATGGCAGCAAATCCTCAATGGACATATATATATTTCTCACCAGCTCAGATTTAGGTTCCTAAGAGAAACAGTCCAAATGCACAGTGCTCTCTCATGCTTTCTTCCCCCTTGCTAAGGTGCCTCAGGGTAATGGTTTGGGGCAAGTCTCTCCTTCGATGGCTGACTCGCCTCATGCAATATGAAGGCAGCACATGTACCAGACTTTGAGCTGTAGGAAGCCCAAGTGCCTAAAGTGAGGCATCATTTTGCTAAATTAAGCCCCTCTTCCTTTATGAAACTAAACCACTGCTACTAATGAAGCAGGATCCAAATGTCAGCCAACTCTCACGGAACTGAAATAAACTATAATGTAACCACAAATTCCTCATGTAAAGCAGACAGGACTGAGAACTTACCATCTTTATGGATGTCTCTTCAGTAATGTTGGTGTTGTAGTTCCATGAGGCAAGGGAGTTTTCATAGCTGATGTCTTCTGCTTTAATATTAAACTCATCCAGAAACATCTGGGCTTCTTGTGTGATATCCTGTGGGGTTGCAACAATACTCAGACCACAGAGAAGCCAGATGTGGACCAACATATTTTTATCTGGGCTGAGAATCTCCCAATAAAGTAGATTTCTTCAGGGACACTTCTTTATCAAGTTCTGTCTCATCAGCTGTTATGCATTTCTTGTGTGAAGAGAAGAGGCTGAATCCAAATTGCCAGGCCTTTTATAGGGTTTATTCATTGCAGAAGAGAAAAGAAAAAGTTTTTATAAAAAGTCAAATAAACAAAAGTCAATGATTAACTTTGGAAAAACATAATTACTCCTACCATTTTATGGCCTTCTTATAAAAGGCTTTTACTTTTGGTTAATGTTTCCCAAATGTGCTGTCCATGATACAGCTGGTCATTTTGTCTATAGCCTGCCTATAGCCTATCTGTCTATAGTCTTTGGTAGTTCAGAATCTGTGAATCCTTTCACAGGTTGGTGATAAGCTGTAAAAATATTTAGAAACTTCACTGAAACACTAAGTCACGACCTTTTCTCCTAGGAAGAAAGAAAGTCCATGTTGTCCTGACATAGGGTATTTGGCCAAGTGCTTAGGCCTAGTTTGAAAAGACCTTGCAACATCTGTGTGATCTGAAGTATATCTGCCTCATTTTCAAGATGATTGGGACCAATAAGACCAATTTTTAAAGGCATTCAGGGAATTATCAACAAGTAGGAAGAGACTTCCTGGGATATAGTGTAAGAAAGCATGTTCTGTAGGAAAATAAGTATAAACCAGTTGGATTTATGCACTGAAACTACTTACGTGATCTCAGTTTAATATCCAAATACCTCTGCTAACTGAGCTAGGAGCCTGGTACATATTGTAAATCAATAGGAAAATCAATGCATGAATAAGTTCTGGAAACACAGCCCGAGTCCCTCCCTCGTTTTAGGCTAAGTGTTATTGATCAGACAATACCTTAATACTTTTTGAATTAACCAGTTTCTACTTGGGGTTTCTTGGATACTTCTTTGTGTGTTTTGATGGTTTTTTTGAGATGTGATTCTGCAGCCGTGTTCCTGGCATTGGCTTCCAGTTTCTGACACTGTTTCCCTGAAACCAGTCTGAGATTCTACATGGAGGCAGCTGCAATATCAGCCCTTGGTTGCCCAGTGCTGAGAAAGGAGCTGCAGCCTTAATGCAGCCCTTGAAGGGCTGAAAAGGCGCCTCGAGAAAGCATCTTGGCCAGGTACCTGCTGTGAGGCAACTTTGATTAGTCCTAGTTTCCCCTTCCAGGTTATTAGTTTAAACTATTCTCATAAACCTCAAGTAAAGAGGAATTCACAACCTCTTTTGGGATCATTCCAATGCTTTTCCTAATAGCTAAGCTTTGTTCCTGGTTTTCTCTGGTTCAAAGCGAGTTGATATCTCTGATAGCACTGTCCTGTGGAGCAGAGACAAGGAATCACTGTTGTGTTTGTAAGAATCCTCTAAGAATTTTATTTTAATCAAGGGAAACTAAACAAAACTCATTCAATGCTTCCCCAGGGGATATGTTTCGTAAAACTCATGTTATTCTTCTTGGTGCCATCTAGATTCTCCCCAGTTTGTGTACAGAACACACAACCGAGACATAACTGAGAACTTACCAATGATAAGTAGAGTAATCACTATCTCTATCTTAGCTATATCTTGCTAATACACACCTATTTTCTCATAGCAAGAGCCCATACTCCAGTTGTGACCCCATGGTCCTTTCTTTTAGCACCACTACCTATAGCTTTGCTGTAGTGCTGAAGTCCATCGCAATGATTTCAGACCATTTCTCCAGTTTCTTAAAATCATTTGGAACTATAATCTTGTCCTTCAAAGGACTTGGCAGTGTGCACAAACTTTGTAATAATTTTCCTGTTCCAACATCCAGAGCATATGGCATAAAATAGGGCCCAGGAGAGCTACCACTTAAAATGGCTCCTATTCTTGATTGAGAGACATGAATGCTAAGTTTTAAGTAATTAGGTGCCTTTTATGGTTCTCATCTAGCTCATCTTTTCTTAATTTATGAAACTGTCACACGGTAAAATGATGACAATTATCACTGTTTTTTTTTTTTTCATCTACAGTTTCTCCCTTATCCAGTAGTCTTGTTATGTGTCATAGCAAGGAAATTAGGCCTGTTACCTTTACAGAAGTTCTTTCCTGGTACAGAAGAGAAGCTATAATGGCTATTTGTATTAACTCTATTTTCTTGCCTCTGCTCATAAACTGATTGCAACACCAGTTGACCCAGCAGCTTTATGGTACTGACACAAGCCTGGCTTATCCATAATTCCTCTCTTACATAAAAGTTCCTATTTTTCCCTTTTACAGTGTGCTGCTGCTTCCTAGCCCTCATTTCTGTCCCATGGGGCAGGTCTTCCCTGTGCTCCACACTTTTGCATGCAGTTGCATTTGGGCTATGTATAACCCTGAAGCCCCAAGAGGTTCCTGTAGGCCCAAGCAGTCAGATATTTGGGGGACAGCTAGCAGGGAAGAGAAAGGCATGAACTAACTTCATATAGTGGATGCTCCTGCTTACAAGTATGCATGCATGAGATGTGGTGAGCTGAAAACATGGCAAGGAGAGTCAAATTGAGTTGTGCTGTGCTCTGTCCATTCTCTTTTATTTTTTCTTGGCAGGAGGATCAGTTCTTTTGTTTTGCAGGTCTTGATGAAATATCTGACATATTATCTGAGGAATAACACAGGAATTTCACTGCATGTTTCTTGCTGCTAATTACTGTGAGATAAAAAATTTTAAATTGGGAGTCGACTTAGTACAGACTTGTTACACCACTGTGAGAACAGCAGGGCCATCCACTGTACTCTACACATATCACCCTCTGGCAGATGAATTTGCTCCCAAAGTGCAGATGGACAGGAGAGCACTGGATATAGGCTTGTCTGTGGCAGCTCTTACTGCTGTGGCAGGCTTTCTCCCTTGCCCGCCGGTGGCCAGATGCCGTGGGCTGCCATGGCTGCAGTGCTTCAAAGCCTCTGTGCACCCTTCCCACTCCTTCCTTCAGTTTGTCGCCTACTCTGCACTATGGTAGTCATCATTTCACTTTGATTTCTTTTTACAATGAAGTACAAAAATAAACAAAAAGAGCTGAGTGATAAGTGAAAAGTGTAGAATTGCACGCTTTTCAATAGAATTGTAAGGCTGGTAAGGGGTACACTCAGAAGTGGCTGTAGTAGCTTGAGGCTGTAACAGTAGGTCTACGGGAGAGACAGTATTGTCTATTCTAGGATGAGGTGGAAAGCTTTTTTGGAATAGTTCTTCAGCAGAGTGTAGAAAGTTGGGGGCATTGAGACAGTCTGTGCTGCAGCAGAAAAAAAAAGACAACAGCAGCATCTGAGAGAGTGAAACACCTTGAACCTCTTCGGGAAATCCACAGCTGCAGCAAAGGCAGTGGAGCCTTGGCTTGGGTTTGGGCAAGAGAATAAGAGCAACTGGGAGATAAAATCTGGTCTCGTTTATTATACATTGTTATATGCAACTGCAGACAGTTTGCTTAGCTCAGAACAAAGGCACTGAGGATAGTTTGCCAGCTACAGTGCAAAGAGTGAGTGCAGTCTGACATGAAAGCACAGGCTCTTTCTCCTCCATTTGCCAGATGTCCCCTCCACCTCCCACACCTGCAGTGTAAGTGACAGCTCCCAACTCCTACCTGATGTTTCCAATCCCGTAGTCCTCATGATCTGAGCTGCCTGATATCTGCCTATACAGCTGCCCACCAATCTGCTGGCTCTACTAGAGCAATATCTGTCTCATCACTTGTTTTGCTGGCTGAGCTCTGCTGTGGAGCTAGGTCTGCAATAACAGAATTGCCTTCGGGGCATGCCTCAGTAAGAAACCAATGTGTTGTGTACAGGGCACCCCTAGACATGTGGCTTAAAATACTGTTATCAGGCCATTTTCCAGGCTGGGGCACTGCTTAAGCTCTCTGTTATATCATGCCATTCTGCCTCTTTGCCTAGAGCATCAAACACAGACACAAGCATTATTCAGTGACAGCTTTATGGAGGGGGCTCTATACGGCTGTAGTTCCCACAGGGCAGTGCCCTGGTGCTATGTGATATAGGGTATCTGCAGGGCAGGACACAGCTGCAGTGGGGACGAGACATCGAGACATCGCTATGAGGCAGCTCCAGCTTCTCTCCCCCTTCCTCATGCTTCCAACAGGGGGGCTGGGCAAATCACCCTTTTAATCCCCAGAGCAGCCTGTTTCCCACATGAATAGCTCTTCTGTGTGTGTGACATCTTCATTTTCCCTGACAAAAGCCTTCCCTTCCTGGTTGGGGCCAGGAGCTCAGCAGTGGAAGTGATTCCCCAGCTCATTAGCTGCCCTCAGCCTGTGGGCAGGGTTTCACAGCAGAGACACCTCCTGTGAAAGAGAGATTCAATGGGATCCTAGGTGGAGAGCAGAGCAGTGTGAAGGCAAAGAGGACAAAATCCCAAAGAGCAGAGCCCATCCTGCCTGTCCTGTGGCAGGCTAGGGGCCAGCTCCAGAGCTGAGGACACGTACTGACAGCCCCAGCCTCTGCTTGGCCTTGGTGTTTTAGGTTATCCAGCTCTTCCTCCACAGCATTGATACATGGTCAGCAGGTCAGATTAGCAGGAACAGAGCACTGGGCATGGCAATGGGCAGTGCCCTGACATGAGAAGCCTCTGGAGCTTGAAGGAACTCCAAGTCCATGAGTCCCTTGGTGTCCTTAGGTATCAATCACTTGTGCCCAGCTGGTCCAAGGCTGAGCCTAGTGCCTTAGACAATGAGTCCAACTCTCATTAAAACCTCTCATAACAAGACAGGATGCTTGACACACTGGATTTCCAAAATAAAGATACACTCTCATTTTAGCAGAACTACTCTGAACTCCGAGCATAGGATCACAGAATCACAGAATGGTTAAAATTGGAAGGGACCTCTAGAGATCACCCAATCCAGCCCCCTGCTTCTGCAGGGACACCTAGAACACGTGGCACAGGTTGATGGTTGCTCACCAGAGCAAACCATGTTAAGCACCAATGAGAAGATAGATGCCCAATGGGCACAAGTAAGTTGAAGAAGACATTAGGATCCATAAAAAGATGCTGACACAGTTGCTTAAAGCATCAAAAAAACTTAAGCATTTTTGCAAGATTTAGGAGAAAGTGTTAAAGCTGGATTATTTGTAAGATGGTAGAAAGGAGTGTACAAATGGGCAGGTAAGATCAGGATGACATGTTGTGTCATAGTCTGTATTAGTCCGTGTCATAGTCAGAAGGCCACAGTCAAAATCAAGACCATATGTTAGAGACAGAGGAGAGGGAAAAATTAGTAGTATAATATTCTCCTTATACCTAGTCCATTACAAAAAAACACCTTGCTCTGACAGTGAAGGAAATAGTATTGATTCTGAGATATGCAGCTTTTCATCTAGGCAACCAGTGTTGCTTCTTCCATTTTAACTAAGGAGGGAGTAAGTGGTCCCAGCTCAGTTTACAACAGCCATGTGTCCACATATCAACATCTGCGATGTCATTTAGACACCATATCACAGAGAACATTAGTCCAAAGTCTAAAATTCCTATTGGTCCAAAATTGATAAAAGCTATATACTGCGACATGACCAGACAGTGTCAGAAGTTAGAAAGATAATGCCAGATGAAAAAAATCCTCATTTCTCAAAAATGAGATGTTTTATATTTAACTATAACTATAGCTAATAAGATGCTTTGACAACTTCTCTTTATTACCTCTAAGGGAAAGGAAAACATAATAATAAGGAAGAGGGCAGACTAACAAAATCAAACTTTTCTTTATAATCTCAGGTCAAATCTAGTTCCTACTGAAGCTGCTGAGTTTAATGAGAACAAAGTTTAACCCTTACTATAAAGCTGGAATTCCTCTGTACTGTCCTGACTTGGTCAGAAACGCAAGTGTCAGTTCAGTCATGTGACATCCAGTTATAAATTCAAATGTAATGCAGTATATGCATGCACAATTATTATTATATGCACAAAGCTGAACATGCCAGCACAGTTGTGCTTCAGCTGTATGTGATTTGAAAATTACCAAGTTCAATCACTCAATATAAGCATGTTTAACAGTGCACATTTTTCATTAGTGACTTTTTGGCAGCTTAGGAAGCTGTGGTGTCACTTCATTGCACCCAATTCTTTTTGCACACCACATTAAAAGGAAACAAAAAAGTACAAGGGACCAAAAAAGGACAACTCAGACAAAAGTGAGCACAGATTGCTCATCGCTAATGGACTGTGGACAGTTGGGCAATGAACTTTCTATATAGACTTGGCACATTTGAAACAGATCATTTAATGAGTCACAGGTTACTGCACTGATCAACTGACCAAATGTCTGAAGGCATCTGCACCCTGTTTTTAAGAGCATCCTGAAACACGGACTTCTGCTTTGATCGAGTGTTAGCTTAAGTCTTTGTTGCACTTCTCCCCAGAGTTTTAGCCTATTTTCTTTTCTTTTCCCACATGTGGGAAGCTACATGTGAAAAACTTTTTCTGTGAAGGTGCAGCTATGCTACTTAACTTATTTGAAACTGACACACAATTCTTGGAACCAAGTTATCAAACCAGGAGCTCTTGTGTTAATGCAATACTACATATTAATTTGGTAATTATTTTATTCCAACAACTATGAATGGGCAGGCTCTGAATGCTGCTTTAGACTCCCTGTGTCTTCCTCATCCTTTTCTTTTGTTAACAGCAGAAATGGTCAACAGGCTTGCAACTAAGTCTTATCTCAAAATACAGAGCAAATAAGGCCCTTTGTGAAGACATATCCAGGAAAGTGTTGTGAAGGTCGACATGAGAGAGGCAAATGGACATAAAAATAGGCGCTATCGCCTCCAAGCAGCCCACAAGGTAACCTCTCCAAAGCACTGGGAAAGCTTGAGGGGCTTGAGAAAGGATTTTAGCATCTGCCTACATTTTGCTGCCTTCCCTAAATAAATAAATGAGGATTTCCAGTTTCAGTTACATAAGCATCCCATAGTTGATGCACTGCTCCAAGTTCTGCACAGCCAACTCACGCCCTGATTTAAGGGCAGTCTTGTAGAGTTCCTGATGTTCTCCAGTACTCCAAGCATGCAGGTAATGAGTGACAGTAAACAACTTACTAATGCATGATTCATACTTATGCTAATGTAGACATCAATATTCCCTCTCAAGCAAGCTGAACAGAACTGTAATGTCCTTTCCGAAATTTTGACTCACTTGGGATGCAGAGCTAGAGATGAATGTTGCAGATTTTCTTCTATCAGAACTTCTGTGGCTTTATTGCTTAATTTTTTTCCTCTCTTATTCTTTTCTTCTGAAAAAATGTTGTCTTGGGTACACCATGTTCTTCTGTTGAAATCTATTGGGAAAGTGTATATGTATCTGAAAGCAGAATCATCGTCTTTAGGGAGTAGTTCACAGTATATTCTATATTGTTTTTTTTTATTTTCTGTTTTTTTTCCATAGCAGGTTGTTTTGGGAAAAAAAAAGAAGGCAAAATGGTAAAAGTTATATAAAATATTAGGTCCTGATCCCAAAGGATATAAATTGTCATTGTACCATTTGAAGCCTTTTGAGGATTAGTTTCATCAAATCAAAGTGTTCTTTGTTTTGTAATATGTTGCTGCTACACAAAGAGGATAGAACTTCTGTAGCAGTGTGTCCTTGAATAACCTAGTTTGCAGTCCCCATTTTCATTAGAAAGCTACTACCAATACTAATTTCTAAGTGGTGCTGAGTACGACACCTGCCTGTTCATGTACCATTTACATCTCTCAAGACATTTTCTGTCAGCACAGAGGTAAGCAAGATGGATGCTCTGTGTGAAACCCACATCATCATTAGCAGATTATTATGCCAACCTGCTGTAAAGTAATTACAGTGCTAGGAGGTGCGCTGGGAGGAAGTCAGTGATTAAATACTTACCACCAGAGTCAGTTCACATCATTGCAGCGTTTCACTCACAGGCTATCAATCTGTTCTCAAATTGCTGGCCAGTGCCATGAGCTGAATTAGACCTTCACCGAGGCCTTGAAAAGGATGTTCAGATGTACCTGGCCTCTTTTCCTATCAAGGGGATTCGGATTTCATTTCAGTTTCACATACTGCAATACAGAATAACTGTGATTTTTAATTAGGAGCTTGAGTTTGCTCTTTACGCTGCTCAGCTCTTGAGAAATCTTTCCCTGGTTCTTGCAGAGGTGTTGCAGTCCCAGCAATGCACTGGGGTCACTTTGTAATGTAGCTCTCTGTCATACGAAGAATATGAAAAGTGTGAAAGTGTCAAAAAACTGATGTGATCCAAACAGCCTGAATACAATTCTGTCTGATTGAAAAGACCTTGGACCAACAAGATGTGATAATTATACTGTTATCTGTGTTTTTCCTCCAAATACTCACAAGCTTAACGCTTGAGATTCCTGTGAAAAACATATCTCCATGTGTTCATGAAAATCTGAAGCTCAGAAATGATCAATACCAGATTTTTAATAATCCTTGTCCAGAACTGAGCAGCATATTGTGCAAGGCCCAGTAAGACACATTCCTTGTCCACAAGGACCTGCTATCAGGACATCAAAGATAAGACCAAATAATGCAAACATTCTGTGAGTTCAACAGTTTTATTTTATATTTATCCCTCCTCCTCTCACCTATGTTAGAGTTTCACATGCTCAGTTTCCATGTTTTCTTCCCCATTCCTTCTATACTGCTCACCCCGCTTCCCAGAGCCAGAGCTGTGTTAAAAAAACTGTCAGAGAAGATACCCAATACGGGCAAAATGCCGGAGGGTTTGTACCCTGGGAGACGAGAAGTCTTTCTACTCTGTGGGACGCTGGAGGGTCCTTTGCCAGGACCTTTTGTCATCTTTTTATTGTGGATGAAGAGTCTATACATGATAAAACATCAATAAGTAAAAGGGTTTTCTGATTTGCCTCCAAATGTGACACTGGAAGCATATGGATAATGGTTAAATCCTACCCCAAGTGACATGGGCAGCTGTTGAATGACTGCAGAGACCATGTTTTGCTTCAGCACATTGTCATTATTGCTCTTCTTTCCTTGGGCCTAGATTTTCTCTCCTGAAATCAGTAAGAATTAATGACAGATTCAAATAGAAACAGGATTAGGACATGGGTAACACAGACTATACACGTCTGAAATCTAACCACACAGCTTAGGGCCTGGTATGATTTGGTTCCCTCAGTTTCCAGGCACATACATGGAAGTCTGGATGGTTCCTGCCTGCTCACCATGGCCTTCATGCTTCCATCCAGGTCGGATGCATGGAGACCAATGCTGCTGCTTCCAGTGCTGATGCTTCTGAGAACCTGTCACATCAAAAGTTCAACCAACTCTGGAGCTCTGTCCTTTGGAAATCTCTTCTAGTTTTAGGATTATTAAATATAAGGAAGATTTTTCAAAGAGCTGCAAAATGCCCTTATAGGTTTATTAAGATTTGGTCCATCAACCACAGACTGCATTTTTGGGAAAACCTCCCCTTTTCAAACTTACTCTCTTTTCAAATTTTTGCAACTTTTAATTTCCTGATCACATAACCTGTGACTTTGACTTCTAAATGAGAAACACATTTAGGACCAAACATTTGGCAGTTCAAAAGCTATGGATGGTGCAGATACCTTCTAAAGTGCTCTTATAGGGGTCAGAAAGTTTGACTTTTTTTTGCTTAAGTTAAAACTTTCATGCACTGATCTATATTCCAGGGAAAGGCACATGACTGATCAGCACACAGAAATCAGTTTACAGAGAAATTTTTGCACATGGCTTAAAAGAAAGCCCAGCAAAAACTGACAATATGATAGACAATCTCTTCTGTGACATTCAGGAAAATAATGCTGTGTCACATTAATAGAAGGGGAAAAAACAATAGGCATATTTAAACAATTATTACAAATTAAATGCCCGGCACAAGGCAGCTTTCAGCCCTGTTCTACTAGACATCTTTTGGACATCTTTAATGGCTATCATCTGAGGTCTTCTCATTTGCTTTGCTCACGAACAAAAGCTTTGCAATGGGGATTTGAGTGCATGTGTTATCAGCAAAAGCTTCTCTCAGGGGAAATTAAGTGAAAGGACATTTTTTTCTTGTCTCATGTTTGACATTCAGGAGTAGTGACGAGATAAAGTAGGCATAAGAGTCTCTCAAAAACAGACCAGCTAGGAACAGCAGCATTTCATAAGGACGCGAACCGTTCATCATCTGCTGCGTAGACTCCATTAATGTGGCCTGCTTTTAAATCCAGTGTTTCGCAAGGAATCCCATTTTCTATTGTTACTGTCACTTCACATTTTTCTTCTAAATCTTCGGTCTCTGATGACTCCTTATTCTGTCTGAAAACAAGGAAGAGAAAACCACCTTATTCTATTGACCTGAAGTACTCTACCAGAAGTCCATATAAAGAAAATTGCACATTTACACAGAACTGCACTGAGTGGCATAATCTGCTGCAGATTCCCCAGTATAATTTGCTGTTATTCTGACTCCAGCTGCATTGGCTCGCAATGACTTATATGTGCAAGAGCAGGCATCCTCCTGCATAGGCTGAGTGTAAATGCCTCTTTCCTGTATAAACATAAATGGAAATGGGAGGACCAGACTGGAAGCTTTTTTCGTGATTTAAAATCAGGATTGGGAATCAGGAAACCTTGCATAAATACATTGTAAACATGTGGCAAATATTCCTTCAGTTTCTTCTTCTGTAAAATAACTTGAGGGGAAGGGAAAGTAGTTTGAAGAGAAAGACGGAAGGAAATCTCCAAATCTGTTTTCTTCCTTTAAGCCAAGAAGCACTGCACTACTCAGCTATTGTGTCCCCATTATATGTTTCCTAGATTCCATTCAGTGATGTGGATAAACTAAAACATACTTTTAGAAACTGAACAGCTTTTGACTAAAACCTTCAATGATGGAGACTGAGTGCTCCATATTCCTTGATAATCTTCTTGAGAGGTCAGGGACTCTTATAGCTACAAATCTGAATTTCTAATTCAAACTGCATTAACAGCCACCTTCCTACCCCCTTATCTTACTCTACTGAAGTGCTCTAGATTAAACAATTGCATGTTTTTCTCATTTCCACGCTCCTATTCTCACCACAATCATGTTAAAACAGCTGCTGAATAAAATGACACAAACAAATAAAAACATGATTCTATGTAATGCGGAAATATCAGTCAACATGGCACAATGTTCCTTTTATTCCAGATTCATTCTGACCTTGGGATCTGCTAGTTCATAGTCGAAAAACCTGCTGTACGTTACAGCCTGCAGCATCAGCAGCTTTGGAGGATAAGAAACTCAAAGGTCAGCTCCACTGCTTCTTCCTATCCTGCAACACACACTGTAACAATCTGACTCAGGACAATCACAACAACCTGACTCAGTATGACTGCTAATAACAGTGATATTAGCAATAATAAAATTTTATTGCCCTTTGGAAGATTCTTGGCATTACAGACTCTAAAAAAAAACGTGGGAGTGGCAATGGAAACCTTTGACCTGTGGCTGTCATATCTGCTACTACCGAATTAAAAGGAGAGTTCTTTAACACAAACCTTAGTGTGGAGGCGTAACATAAAAGAAGATAGTAGGGGACAGATTCAAAACAAAGCAGAGGAGTAGTAGATGCGTGTAACTCGTTGCCGTGGCAATTCAGAGAAGTTAAAAATTCCTGAGTCCAAGCAGAGATTCAACAGTTTAATGGAAGAGAAATCCACTGGGTTCCTCTGCATGAAAAGATGAAATCCAGGTCTTCACGAGGCAAATGTTTATGGCCCCAGCTGCAGCCAGGGTTTTGGAGGCAGAGGTGGACTTCAGTCTCTCCCAGCATGGGCAGTGGAGAGGATGGCCCTGCCTTGGCTACGTGCCCAAATCTGTTATCTGGAAGGGAGATGTATCGCTGTGATAGCAGAGGAGCAAACACACAGAGCTGGGAGACAGCATGTCTGATCCAGTTTGCTGTGAAGTCAATGGCTACAATTACACGAGCTGGATTGGATCTTTAAATGGGACTTCAAGCTGCAGGTTGTTGAGTCTTAGATTTCCACATGCAGGCACAGTGAAGACCTGATTAAGAAAATCCTCCAATTCAAGAAATGACATAATGAGTCTAACACTCATTAGTGAAACTCCATTTTATGCCAATTGTGCCTCTCTGCTACCCTGAGCACAAAGGGGCTCAAGCACATACTTTTGAACTTGCCTGAAACAAGTTTTAAAGTCCAGTAAAGATGCCAGATTTATGAGTAATCAACAGTGTTCTTGCATCTGGATTTCCCGCACGGCTTACCGAGCAAGAGAGCTGCCACTAAGTCAGCTCTGCTCGAGTTTCCAGTAAAACTCAATACTGAATGTGCTGAGCTCTTATTCACAACCTGGTCACGTCTCTGAAGAAGGGATGAGCACTTTGGAAATCCTGTTCTGTAACGTCCAGCCCTTTTTTTGGGAAGCCAAACTGTCCAGGCTGTATCTTTTACCTCTCCAGGCTTTGCAGCAGTAGAAGGAACAATTACACATTTATATCACCTTCTCTCTCACCCTGCCATGACACTGATTTGAAAGGAGGATTTGTATTCAATCACGGATTAATCCGTTCTTAGGAACATTCTTAGGTAAAGTAGGAAAACAAAATGAACAAACAGGGAGAGAAGGGGAATAACAGAAGTAAAGGGACAACAGGAACACAAACACAGAGGATGAAAAACGCCAAGTGACCACAGGTGGGCAGCAGCAGGGCATGTTACTGGCATACTGGCCATAAAAGCATACAGTTTATACTATATTGATGAGAACTCTTCAGCCCTGGGTCAGCTAATTTTCAAAACTGATAAGGAAAATACTGTGTTTTCAGCCTGATATAAACCACAAAGGATTATTTTTAGCCTGATAATCTTGACTACTTAATATATTTTTTCTACTAGACTCATGTGAGATGTTCAAAGATCCCTTAGAGCTAAGTGATCTACATGTACACAGGACATTACACAAAAGGCAAGTAGAGGGCTTCCAGAAACTACAACATCCTCTAGTTTTATAGAACAGTTTGCCTGAGTTATGGGGATTAAATGACATAGTCCAGACCGCAAGGAAGTTTGTGGCAGGTCTTAAGCTATATGCAGAACTAAAGTACCTGTCTAGACTTGTTCTCCACAACAGCATCTACAGCCTGTTTTATTTTCTAAACATTGAAAGGGGTTTAACACAATCACACAACTCTTCTGAATCCAAAATACTGCTGAAAAGATTTAGATTTTCTGAGATGTGTTATCTTTGTCTTTCAAGGTGATAAGAAAGCAGAATTGAAAAATACCAGCAACATATTGCTTTTCACATGTGAATCTGTTGCACTGATATTTTTGGTGGTAGGCTAACACTCAACATTACATTATCTAGCTGATGGCACAAATCTAACATTTTCAATTCATCTCCTGCTTAAATGTGTAAAGTCACAATTTTGTGCTACCCTAACCTCTATGACAACCTAGTTTGGGGCAGAAGCTCGGCTACTTCTCACTTCCACAGAAGAAGCTCAATTCAGCTGAGAAATTTCTATTCCTTATGCCCAACTTTAAGCCAACAGAGATGGGAGGACCTAAACACCACTTGCTCCTTTGCCCATTGCAATTCACTCACACTAGGGAACCATGAGTAGCCTTCTCTTTTTCATCAGTGTTGTTATGGGGCAGAAAGTAAGAGAAAAAGCAAGAATCTCTTAATGTCTTTACTGTCAAATCTCAAACACTCATGCAGAAATCTTGGCCTGAACTTCTAAAGGGCTGTGTCTGCTGGATTCTTCAGGTCATGAATGGCAAGCAAGGCCATGCATCAGTTCACCAAGCAGGACCTCTTCAACCCTAAGCTACTCTTTATCATATCCTCTATGTAGGCTCCTCAAGTGGCAGCCACAAAAGCCTTGTAGCTTTGCCAGCTTTTGACACTACTGCCCTGAATGGGGCAATCACTCACCTGCAGTGCCTAAACCTTGGGCAGACTGGCAGCAAATCTGTTTGTAAAGCTTTAACACACATTTAGGTGACCTCCAGTTTCATGTTCTTATCCTTCCTGCTTCCCTGCTATCCCCCAGCATTACTAACAGAATTACTATTTCATTGTTCAGGGTTTCAGCTCCAATCCTTGGGAAAGGACAGAATGGTTATCTTTAGTAGGAGGGAAGGACTACAGCTGCAGTTTCTCTGAGGCTGATCTGAGAGGCAAAACCATCCCAGCCCACAGCAATCAGTTAAAACAGAAGGAAGGCGAAGCTGCTTACTTCTTGCGCCGCTGAATTCCTGAAACAATGAGGAAAACAATCCCAGCCACAGTGAGGCAAAGAACGACACCAAATACAATCAGCCAGACAGGTGTGGAGGGCTCAACGGGCGGTGCTATAGTGGAGGATATCTTCAGGAACTGCAGTGTTTTGTCACTCAGGAGGAAGGCACTGTTGATTCTGTTCCGATTCATCCTGCACAAAAAGACAAG
>JAUBOD010001050.1:97512-107945 GCA_032353885.1 Nothura maculosa
GAGGAACTCCAGCCTTACCTTAAGGAATAACTTTTAAAAAGCAGAATAAACAGAAGGCTGCAAGGAATTGGGGATGGGGGGGACAGGCAGAGAAAACAGAGCAGCAGCCGGGGGGCTGTTTGAGTGATGAGAGGAAATTGCAGTCTGCCTTTGTAGCTGGAGGGTGAGAGCCCCATGAAAGAGGCGATCGGAGAGGAGGCAGAGAGGTGGGTGGCAGCAGATTCTGTATGACAAGAAAATCTGCACGTTACTCTGTGCAGAAGTACACAGGGGGGAAAGCAACAGGAAGAAGAATATGGCAAGACAGCCTCTAAGCTGGTAAACAATATTGACTCAATGGGCATTAACTGGCCATCATAAATGCTGCCTGAAAATCAGAAGCCAATTTCTAATCATCAGCTTTGTCCAATCAAAGGGATAGGTACAAAGAAACCTAACAAGTTTTAGGATGGGGCTTTATTAGCTTCATCTTTATTCTGTAATTTCAAAGCCTGGACTGTAGCTGATGAATTGGGATATTGCATCTCATCTCATATTCCTGTAGAGTGCAGTTATTCATGTACATTCCATGTTGCTGTAAAAAGAACATAAATATCATTTGCAACCAGACTACAAGCAGATGCTCACTATTACCAATGGAAGCTTACGTGAGGATATCAGGACAATTAATGTATTTTGTCTGCTTTGCTCTACAAAGGAGTAAACACAAAGACTTTGGTCCTATCACACTTACCATTCTCTCTATTTCAAGAAGTAGGAGAATTAGACCTCGCTGAGTGTGAAAGTCACTCCTAAGTGCCTGCTTGCAAAAGAGGAGGCTGATGAGATAATGGGGGATAGATGATCAGCCTAGATTGTCGGCGTGGTGAAGTGCTGTAGTGCTACTCCAAGGACGATAAAATTTACATTAGTAGCATGAGATGATGATATTGTAAGATTGCCTTGAGTTACCTGGTCTGAACTCAGTATTAACCTGGCTTTGAGCAGAAGGGGACTAGGAACTTTCCAAGGTCCCTTTCTGTCTGAACGAGTCTATGTTTTAAGCAGACAGTCATTGAGACTTTGTATGAGTGAACATTCTTCTGCATGTAGGAGGAACATGTTTTGGGGTCTCATTTGCTGGCAAGACACCAGGTGCTCATCAGCTTCTCTCCCATGTGTCCCACATCTTGTCTGGAAGAGAGGGGCACCTACTTCTTCACCTGGCCTGCACCCTGTGATGGGCTGACTGGATCTCCTGGCTGGACTGAAAGGTGACACTGACAAGTTCATGGACCTTGCCTCCTGCTCACTCAGAGCTGCCTTTGGCCCTTCTAGATTAACTCCCTACTTACTTTGCATGCCATGGAAGCAGGTAGTAACTAGCAGTCATTCCAGAAGCCACTCACAAAGTTAACACCAGAAAGACTAAGTTCATGCCTAAAGGTGCCATGTTACTTCTGACTGGTTAGCAAATGACATCTTTTTCAAATAAAGCCATTACTTGCAAGAAAAACAAACACAGTTACACACTAACTATATTTTAGTTGCCTTTTATAGTTCCACTGTGATAAGAGCTGTTACAATAAATTATATAAATACTAAATAATAAAAATAATACATTGAAGTACAGCCTAGGTTATGAACAAATGATAAAACTGGTGCCTGTCTTTACTCATTCCACACAAAGCAATGGCATGTGCTGAATCATGGACAGATCCAGACTAGCCCATTTGCAATGCACTAATGTACACTGGAGTAATCCTGTAAGTCACAAAGTGAAATGCTCATGGGGTCAGGGTCTTCTGTTATCATCAAGACTGAGGTGGTTCAGAAACGAAGGAAACAAAATTAAATATCAAAGCACCACACCAAGATAAGTTCAATTTCCTACTGTGATACAAGAGTTCTATGCTTTCCTTTGCTAAAATAGGAAGGAAAGTGAAGTGTCCTAAATTCTGAAAATAAAATGAATTTCAGATTGAGAGTAGTTTCAGCATTTGAAGTTTAGTAATTTACAGAGAGCATTGCAATAGTTATAAAAAGAACTACTAGATGTTTGAAATTAATAGAGTGTTCATTACCTATGGATAATTTCGAATGACATATTGTTTTCATCAGGTTGTTGTTCTAAAATGCTATTTTATATTTTACCTCTTGTAGATCTTACTTTGTCATTTACTGTGTCACAATAATGAAACTGCTAATTGCTATCTATCTACAACAAAAAGAATCTCATCAGTTATTGCTTATTTTACATGTAATAAAAAAATCACCTTTAGGATTCTTGATTTGTAGTATACCCTTTCTGTAAAGGAAAACAGAAAACAGAAAAAATACAAATGGCTGATGAAACATCCCTCCTTTATTATGTTTGGACTAGTAAAAACACTAGGAAAAAGCATTGCTGCTTACTGTGGTTTTAATTCCTTCCAAATATTTTGAGCAAAGATTAAATAAAAATATTTTGCTGTTATCATCACGATGAAATTTAATAAAGATTTTGACATATTTTCAGCTATAGGATTAATATATTTATTACATAAATATTATATTTTAAGTATTATATAAATATTTTAATAAATTTTGAAACAATCCAGCCTTGCTTAACTGTTTAATTAAAGTTTCTCATCCAGATAAATACTTTAAAATGCATTCTCAGTATTGCTTCCCAGTTTGTCTGGCTTGTGAACTTTCCAGTGGAATTAGGTCCTTGATAAATGTCAGTTTAAATTACCTGATATTTC
The DNA here is from genome assembly GCA_032353885.1 of Nothura maculosa. Classification (NCBI taxonomy): domain Eukaryota; kingdom Metazoa; phylum Chordata; class Aves; order Tinamiformes; family Tinamidae; genus Nothura; species Nothura maculosa. Next base: position 100,239 of record JAUBOD010001050.1, read on the forward strand.
AGGATAAGTTTAGAATGACTTTTAAGGTCATAGAAAAATCCTCAAATCGCCCATCTATGAAAACATGGAAGCTGTGAGGCTTGTTTTTTTTTTTTATTTTATTTTTCCTTGCATAATGAGACACTAGAGTTCCAGTAGAGGTGACTGACCAAGACATTCATATCTAGTTTCATGCTGAGCCCGGTGACACGTTGCAGATGTGCTCTAAGCATTCAGCACTGCAATGGGTGTACACAGCTCTGCTGTATTTCATAGTGCACTAGGTGAGGAAGGGCCGTTGGGTCTTCTCATTCCCCAGGCTCTTGAGTATCACAGGCCATTATCCCTCATGCCAGTACTGCCATAACAAGTCCAAGGATTCGAATTAAACTAAAGCATTTCAGCTCTCATGAGGCTAAGACGTACCCTATGGGCAGAGAAGAAAGGGCACTACCCAAAGCCCCATATTAATAGGGAATTGATGAGATATGCTTGAATGATCTCTGCAAGATCATGCTTGGCTAAGATCCTGACATCAAATCCCATTTCATAAATATCTAACCATCTTTTCCTGCTTATCTTCCCAGACATGCTTGACTTTACAATTAGCACTCTCAAGCAGAAGTGCTTTTCCCAAAATTACAGACTTAGATTTATGCAGCATCTCTCATGCATAAAATGCAAGATGTCTACAGCTTTTCCAGAAAGGAAGAAAAAAACAACAACCTTACACAGAAAAGGAGAGCTTTAAACTTCCTTTAAAAGACATTTCTTTATGTAGAGGGCTAATAAAATGTCAAGAAATAGATTCCTGGATCATGGCTTGATCAAGCTACTGCAATCAACACTTCAAAACAAATTGTCTGTGCTGCCTTCGGAAATTTTACTGTATGTATTAGTTCTACTTTTGCAGATATTCAGTTAGGAAGAACATGTGAAGATACTTTACTTACAGCATTATCTCCCAAAGCTGTTTTGATACTAAGCCGTACTTTGAAAGCATTCTGTGCATCTGACACAAAGAGAAAGAAAGCAAACATACATTGAAAATCATCCTAAAAATGGGATTTTAAATCATTCACTTCTGTAATTGTTCTACATATTACAACTTCTAAATTTATTTGGATGACCTGATTAGTAGAGCTAGAAGTAACCAGTGTGAGCAATGCAGCAGCCCTATGGATTCTCAGAGAGATTTAACCAGTACCTTTTTAAAACAGATAATATCAGCTTTTGTTCTTGTATCAAACAGAGTATCAAACTGAAAACTGAAGACAAACTAGCCAAAACATCAGCTAAGAAGCTGGCAGCTTTTTAAGTATAAATTCATAGCTAAATTTACCTAAGGAAAGGACGGGAATCAGCTCCAAAACATACCTGGCTTGCAGAGCTCAGCATGAGCAAAGACAACCACAGAGAAAGCAAGCAGCAAAACCCGTAACATCCTTCCAGTGTGAAAAACCTGAGGCAAAAAGAAATAACTCTACTCTGTAAAGCACTCTTAAACTTTCTGTGACCCAGGATTAAGCATCAGCAGCACAAGTGAGCGACCAAGTAAAAGGTTTAATAATTAACCCCCGTTATTTTAGCAAAAACAAGCACTAGAAACAACTGTCTTCTGTCAGTTATTTATTACTTTTGACTGTAGAAAAAAAAAGGGCTACAATAAGTATTTATTTTTATTCTTTTTTTTAATCTTTTTATAACAATGCAAAACTTTACACAGTGCCACAAATCAACATTTTTCTCCCTCAGATACCATTTTAGACACACACACATAAACACACACGTTTGAGATAATTAACACTAGACTAGCCTGCCACTCCAGGGTGGCATAACATTGCCATCCAGGGCACATGAACTTGAAACTCCGTTGCTGCTGAGTGGTTTCAGCAAAATCAGAGGGAATCCACCACCATCCAGCCTCCTTAGGGAACAAGCTAGAGCAACTGAAGGCCTTTGAGCGGAAATATAGGCAAAATAATAAAGACTGGGCTTCTCATCCATCCTGGAGAAGAAACATGTGACTGGGAGGTCCCCAAATAATCAGGCAGGGCACAGGGCACCAGTCATCACCAGTGATGGGCTGGGGCAGCGCCTGGTCTCTGCATGAGGTCTCACTGGTCTCCCTCGTGCCACCCAACCCATGCTTGGCCCTAAGTCCGTGTCGACTCCCTGCATGTGAAGGCCGATGTCAGCGCCCCAACCCAACGCTGTCCTCCCACCACAAAGCTTGTCCTCAGCGCGGGCACATGTGAGGGCTGGGGACACCACAAGGCAAAGAGCAGGGCTGAGAGGCAGCCATCCCATGGAGCTGCTTCTTCCATAGGCGACCTGGACCCAACGGCACCAGCCCCACACATCGCGTGGCTCTCACACACACAAGGAGAGGCTTCGGCCCAAGCAAGATGACTACAGCAAGCAGGACCTCCCGCGAGGCCACATGGACTGAATCCAGTGGCGCCTGGTCAGCGTGACAGGCCACAGCCCTCGGGATAAGATCTCCAGGGCTACATAGCTCATTTCACAAAACAAAATCCTGGGCCATTGCTTTGAACAACAACCACCGAAGAATGGTTGCAAGGGTTGACAGCTGCCTTCCTGCTGCTGCACAATTCTTACAGTGGCAAGCGGTGTAAGAGAAACAATGCCATTAAAGGATTTCATAGGGAGGTATATATGCATATTAAACATCATATTTACATTTTGTATGTATGACACACGTGCTGCATATCCATGTGCACACACATCTATGATCTCTCTATGCTCTTCCCAAAGCATTTTCAAAGGCAAAGAAATAAACGCGGAGGAGAAAGAATTCAGAAAATAAAATGTATCATTTCAAATTCATGGCCAGTCTTGGCACCACAGACAGCAAGACAGAATGATTCTGTTCCACTGTGCTTCTTTATTCGCCTTGTAGCCATTTTGATTAATGGTTGGTCCTTACGTTGAAGATTGCTTCAGAAAGATGTTCAGTTGTTCCTTTAACAGCAAGAAGCATTTTGAGAGTACAACTCTAAAGACCTTCACATTACTATAAAGAATATTTTATCTAACAATGCAACTGAATTTATGGGGGAAAAATCAGCATTTACTACTAAAAACACTTGGATTTTCATGTAATTGAGAATTTACTGGCACACGAATTCAATCTTATTCTTGAAATACACCGTTAAAGGAATTGATGTCCCATCGTTGAAGTCATTAAATCCTGGCGATTCCTCACCATCTGTTTCCTTTCTCCAGACAACCAGTTCTTAGTACAAATATATTGGATATATTATCCACTTCGACATTCAATCTGTATTTATGAAAATATAGGAAGTTATATATTCATTTCTAGCAATGGCTTAAATGAACATACACTATGTATATGCTCCAGAAAGAAAGGACTCAAAATTTACAGCTGTCTCAAAGTGCAGTTTTCTGTGAATTTGTAGTTTAAAAATATATACATATATGAATGTTAAGTTTCTTGATAAACGCTCATGCATTTTTTTCAATAATTGACATTTGAACTTTGATGTTTCATTGAGGGAAGTATTGGAGTCCGTAACAGTGGAAAAACTTTCCTGTTGCCGGAAATGGAATGGAACCGATTGACAACATGACTCATCACTGCTGCAAATCCCTGAAAATTAGCTGTTTCCTTTGGAAGCACATGCAGCCAGTGTCAGAGCACACTGAAGTGACACATGCCCAACAGGAGAGACCTCCGAGAGCAAGACCGGATTCCCTGAGCCGGGCTGCTGACACCCAAACTGGATGCCTGATTTTGCTGATTTCTCCTGCTGGCAGGCAGTAGGACGAAGGATTTTCCTGGCAGAGAGGGAAAGCATCCAGGAGGTGAAGGAGAGTGATGAACACCTGTGCCTGGGCTCACAGGGAGAGCATCTTGCCCTTGACATTTACACCCACAGCAACTTGGACACACTCCCAATGCACTCACTGACTGCGCATGTGCTTGTTTGGCTGTGCACGCACAGAGCACTGCACGTAAACAACTCACTGCGGCACATCAGTAAATCTGCTTTTGTCCCCAAGCTGGCATGGCTATGCATCTCTGCAGTGAATCTATGTGCATCGATAACCTTCTCCTTTTCTTTTTGTTTGTTTTCCTCTAGTTTTGGTCAGATAAGGGAATGCTGTTTAAGTGCGTATGTATTTGTTTGCTTCTAACTCACCAGTTACACATCAGTTTCCTTGAACATATGACAGTCTACAGGCATATCTGCAAGGTATATAGTTTATTTCTGCTTTTAGTTAGTTTTTAATACATTTAGTTTTTTAATTTTTAATTAGTTTATCTTTTTTTTTTCTCTAATGTTTAAGTACAAAAACATAGCAGTGTCGAATCTGACATACAACCTACACCTTGGAAATATCACTGAACTAATGCAATGAACTGTTGCTGTTCATATCCTGGATGAATGTGTCTGCCTGGCTAAAAATAGCAGTATTTCCAAAATCATTTGCAATGCTTATGACTCCCAAAAGTTCGTGCATTATCTGCATATATACACTTGCTACATGCTATATTATCATGCATGTAGTATATACATATACTTAACAGTATAGCATAATTTGGACTTCAAGAGAGGACAACAGCCTCAAAAAAGCGTATGACTTGGTAAAACAAACAAAACTCTCTCATCACCTTGATGCAATAACAATGTACCATTCTACTTCTTTCAGTATCTTTGAAATGGAAAATCCCAGGAAAGTAAAATATTGATAGCTATCATATAAGTTAATTAACAGCTATGGCCAAACTCAACCTCAGTTTTCAAATTTGACAAATTAACAGTTTTAAACTCCGAGGAAGTTAATATTTAGTCCTAAATAGTTGTGTTCCACTCTTATGAGGAAAGAGTCAATGTGCTACTGTCAGCATTAGTCAGTCATGGAAATGTACCTGGAGAGCCACAGAGCTGGTCGTACAGGGTGTTTGCAGTCCCCACATGCAGTGGGAACAGCAAGCACTGCACACCTTTTGCAGGCTTCACACGCTGCTGAGATCAGGATCTACATAAATGTCAGTATTTTCCAATAAACCAGTGTCAGCTGAGATGGGTCCAATTCAGGTCTCATAATTTGGGAATTCTTCTACTCACACTTGGTGAACAGTTAAATCAGACTCAAAGTCATTGTCCACACTGTAGTAACAGGGAAGTAACTTACATTGTCACTGAGTTTTTCTTAGTGCTCACAGCAGTATTTGGTCTGTGAGAAATCATTTATTCACTGCAACAGGACCACAGCCATTGGACAGCAGGTGGGGCAAGGAAACATTCTCCAGACTTCACATATATTGTGCACTTTGCAGTGAAGAGCACTGCAGACTGCCCACACCGGGGCTAGCACCAAGAATGAACGTGAGGGACTGTCAGTGTAGTACAGAAAGATAGCTCTCTAGCTACCACTTCACTGATTATTTTATAAAACATTCTGCAAGCCCTGAAGCATCACTGAAAATCCAACACTTCTGATCCCAAACCCACATTTCCTGAATGTCTTCTAATGGACATTTTTTGGTTTGTTTTGGTGTTTTTTTTTTTTTCTCCCTGTCAAACATTTCAGTCACTGTTGGACCATCCTGTCCCTTGTTTTCCAAAATCAATTTTCTTCAATAAGCAGAATGGAGAACATAAGCCATACAGCTCCATGAGGAAAGCTCTAGTGAAGAATACAGGAAAAACTCGGAGATTGATTTTAAGATTATCTTTATGCCTATAAAATACATCTTCCTTTTTTTCCCCTCATGGGCTTATAACAAAACCAGCAAGAACTTATTTGCAAGTATCAGCCCACAGTGATGGGACGGAAAAGAAGCCCATATGAACCAAGTGGAAGTGGAACATCAGCGTGTGCTTGGCAGGGGCAGCAGCTGCATCGCATCGCTCTGAGTGTCCGGGTCTGCACGAGCATCTTGCAACTCAGGCCTGGGTTTGTGTAGCAAAACGGTGCTCAACTTCAAGCTGCAGAAGAAACGTTCCTGTGCTCTTTCTGTGCCACTCTGTGAAGTATAATCCGTGCGCCTGATACCTACACTGTATGGTACTGTATGTGCCATGATAGATGAAGGTGGGTGTCTTTTTCCTGAGGAAATGCATCTGCAAACCCGTGGGAGGCTTCTGTGGAAATGAAAAATGTTTGAAGAGGCTGATGTTTGAAAATACCAGTGTAAGGGTTAGCAGCTACTGAGCAGAATGCTAGATTACTTTGGATATGTGAATGGAACTTTCCAGCTAGGAATGGACCTATTTGTCTCCTTCTAAAACAAATATTTCACAACCGTATAACAATTCAGTTGCATGGAATCATGTATTGCACCATCCAGCTGCTGTTACGTGTATGAATTAATGTGAATAAGTTAGAAAAGTGCAGCTATTGCGTTCCCATTAAAAAAAAAATGCAGCCATCATTTTACCACTTGTTCTCTCAAGAAGAGGATGAAAAGGTAGAACTGTAAAAATTGGGTCAAAGAACTTCAGTGGCAAGCAAATCCTTCATAAAATAACATTTATGAAGCACGTTTGCTTGTGTTTTTTCAAAACTTCCATGGGGGTGTAGGGTTCATCAGTTCTAAAATGCACAATACTGCCATCTCCTGTAGCTAAGCAGCAGCATATTTATGTATTATTTTATATGTACATCCTACATGAGCTGATGACTGTAGAAGTAACAGTGATGTTATCAGCTCCTTCATCTTAAAAGACACTGCAGAACCTGCAACAGGGCAAGGGGGGGCATGAACCTAGAGGCACATTCACCGAATGGCAGGTGCAGCTGCCACCTATAGCCACCATGGCAGCTTTCAATAACCTCCCTGAGCTTGGGCATTGCTACGTAACCCGCTCACGGTGCCGCTAACGCACAGGATGTATGTGTTTGATGCGGATGCATCCGTCTGGTGTGGATGAAGCCGGACCACGCACGCTTCCCTGCGGGCAGCTGGGGCACTTGTGCACTGCCCCTAGCACACGGGATGCCAGCACCTCCGTTACGGCTTAAGGCATTCATTAAACCAGCCGTGGGGATTACTAAGGAGTCCTCGGAACACGCCTGGATAGGCGCTGCGCAGGCGCTGCCCGCGCAGGAAGCGCGGAGCCGTTAACGGACGCGAGCCCTAACGTCCGTCCCCTCGGCGCGCGAGCCGCGACATGGGCGCGGTCACGTCCGCGCCCGGCCGCGCATGCGCATGCGCACCCGCCGTAGCGGCGGCAGCTCCGCGCCGGGGAGCCCCCGCGCGCGCCCAGCCCCGTTGGCGGCGCTGGGGAAACGCCATTTACAGGGGCGGCGGGGAGGTCTGTGCGCGCACATGTAAAGCACTCTTGTTAAGGCGGCCAGCAGATCGTGGCGTTCAGTGCCGATCATATCTGTGCGAGCACTCGAGCCGCGCTCCTCCCCGCTCCCCTTCCCGCCCCTCCCCTCCCCTCCCCTCCTCGCCCCTGCCCTGCCCCGCCCGCCCCCAGCCGCGGCCCCTCAGGGCGCATGCGCCCCACATCCCGCCCGCTCGCTGGCTCGGGCGCCGGAAGGGATTTTGCGCCCTTCCGCCGTGGCGTCACGTGACATCCCCTTGGTAACGCAAGATGGCGGCGCCCATGCTGCTGCCCGAGTCCCCTCTGGGGAAGCTGAGGTGAGGCCACGGCCGCGACCGGGCCCGGCCCCCCCGGCGGCCCCCATGGGGCAGCGGGAGCCGCCAAGGAGCCGTTGGGGCGGGTG
>JAUBOD010001050.1:117604-133503 GCA_032353885.1 Nothura maculosa
GTGCCACCTGCTCTAGGTGTGCCCGCCGGAGCGGGAAGGTTGGACCAGATGATCTCTAGAGGTCCCTTCCAACCTTGGAGATTCTGTGATTCTGTGACTCCTGGAAAATACAGGGGTTTGTCAGCTACTGCATCCGTGCCCTTTAAAGCAGGGCCTGATCCATGAAATAGTGGGCAGTAAAACGTGTATGCAGTGTATGTGGAAGAATGTAATTTCAGGGCTGCTGGCCTGAGAAAAACAGATGTTGATGAACTGAAAAAGTAGTGGATATTTCAGGAGCAGGAATTAATTTGAACTGGCTGTACCAGAAAAAAGGTGTGCTATATAAAGAGTGCTGAGGAATTTAAGCATCCCGAGTTTATGCACCGGGTTTGCTGAATCTTTCCTGAATTCTTCCCATTTATACTGTGATTTCACATGGGGAATAAAAAATATACCTGTAAGTAGAGACCTCGGATAACAGTCCCAGGCTGCCCCAAAAGGTGCGATGAAATAGTGACTAGTGAAACAGCCTGCACTAAAATGTCCTGCAGCCCTGCGTGGTGCTTGCCCTCCCCAAGGATCCCCTGACGTCGCCGGCAGGCACGGAGCACCTTTGCTCCTGCTGTTGCTTGCTATTGACTGCTGCCTCGGAACTGAAGTTCTGTTAGCATTTCAAGCAAGAGGAAAGTAAAGTGGAAAAAGTGAATTTTCAATGCTTGTGTTGACGGGTGTTTTTAAGTAAGAAAAAGCCATTTATGTAGAAAAGTATCACCTCCTTATTTTTCATTCATGGAATAACAGCAAATATTTTTCCGTGCTATAACATGGTGTGTATATTCCCAACGGAGTGTGGGTTAAATGCTGCCTAAGTTGAAGATATGAGTTGATGGTTATCTTTGGGGTATAATATGTAAATATTTTTTAAGCTGCATGTACTTGGGTCTGCGAATAACCAAGTAAGAGCTTTTAGTGTGGAATTCCTCAGCTTCTGAAGCAAGTGTGCAGCTGTAATGGGATTCTCATGGGCATCCTTATTTTATTATGGATGCGTAGGAATGGCTGGTTGGCTGCAGGGCTCTCAGCTGTGAGTGAGTGGAGTCTCTGCTGCCATTTGGATTCACTTTATTTGCTCCCCTCTTCAACAGATCTCCCTTCCCAAAGTAGCCTGTGGTTTTACTTCTCTTGTTCTTTCTGGAGCATTACTCCAGAACCTCACTGGAAGATCTTGGCAAAGCACAATTCTAGTTTCCCACCTAAATGTGTCCATGGCAAAGTCCTTTTTGCCTGTTTTGCTCTCACTGCTGCTGTTTATCTCATAGCTCACCTGCTTGCTCTGTCACATTGCACTGTATCATGGCACGTTCCTGCTCAGGAGGCCCTGGCCTGCCCAGAGGGAATTGGAGTTTGGGGATGAAGGAGCAGCTGGGCTCATCCGGAGCAGAGTGAGGGGAAGGGCCGGGGACCAGCGGCTGCTCTCGCGCCTCTGCCCTGGAGAAGGGGCTTCTGGCTGGTTTTGGGCCCCCTGGCCATTAGCAACAGGCGTTTAGAAAATGGAGCCTTTCCAGCAGGTTTGGAGATACTGGGAACACTTAGGTGGTTATGTAAAAGGCCCTTTCGGAACTGGATGTTCCAAGCTTGTCACTCCAACCTTCTTTCCAGCTCATCTTGCAGGGGCGCTGAACAGCTCAACTGTTCTAGAGACCCCTTAGCCCTAATGAACGCCAAGTAAAAGCTAATGGGGAGGCTGCTAATTGTTTCCAGGGCAGGATTTGGCTGATGCTCAGTAGGGCTGGCGCAGATCGACGTGCAGGGCAGCTGAGTATAGGCTCTCTCTTGGGCTGCATGAAGCAGAGGTCCCAGCATCAATGGAAACAAAACGCTGGCAGCATGCAAGCATCAACCAGAAGGGCTTCTCAGTGCTTTTATTTGCCTGAAACTAAGTGTTCGCATCAGAAGAACCAGAAATCCTGCATATGCTCATATTGTTAACGCAGTCTTAAATCAGAACGGTTGTCAGCTCCACATGCCCGAGCCAGGGTGCCCGGCGTAGCTTTTCCCTTGCCCTAACCACCAATTCCTTGCCCTTAGGTCAGCTGCAACTACGAGCCTCACCTGCGGGGGAACGTGTACGTGCAGTACCAGACGTAAGTGCCCAGCGCGCGGCGGCGCCGGCGGCCCCGCGATTCCCGCGGCCCTTGGTGACGCCGCGGCCTTCCCGCGCGCAGGGAGAAGGACTGCCAGGCGGCGCTGGCGCTCTTCAGCGGGCGGTGGTACGCGGGGCGGCAGCTGCACTGCGAGTTCTGCCCCGTCACCAGGTGGAAGACGGCCATATGCGGTGAGTGCCGGGGCATCCCGCGCAGCCGGCCGGCCCCGCGGCGCGGCTCGGGATCCGCTGCGTCTCCAACGGCATCAACCCGTGTGTGCGTGTGCGTGTGCGTGTGCGTGTGCGTGTGCGTGTGTGCGTGTGTGTGGAAAGAGAGTATGGAGACCACATCACAAAAGCGCTCCAGTCATCCCAGTCACCTTACGTTGTGTGGAAGGAGAAACTGCATCCCCCTATGGGTATGATAGGGCACAGGAAGGGCCAAGTTGCCATTTTCACACACACCAGCTGCTTTTGCCCCACCAGCAGTTGTTAGCAGTAATTAACACGTAGGAATTCCTTGCATGTACATTCTTAGGAAGATTACGGGAGTAAACTTATTTATTAAGGTTGTTTAAAATAAGTTTAAACAAGCCCTTTAAACTTTAACAAAAGTTTAACTAAGCCCTTAGTAGTTTAAGTTCAAAAGTTAATATTTAGAAAAGTTAGAAACTGTAAAAATAACCTTGCATGAATTAAATTAGTATATCCTCGGATGCATGCTTTTTCTTTTGAAAGAGGCAGCATGCAGCATGTTTCCTTTCCAGTAGGCACATAATCAAGAAAAAAATTAAGTTAGACCTGGTTCATGATTGCATTTGTGTCCTTTTGGTGATAGATTTTAATTAAAAAAAGAAAAGAGGCAGGCACTAATAATCTGTTGCAGGCCTGTTTGAAAGGCAGAAGTGCCCGCGAGGGAAACACTGCAACTTTCTTCACGTATTCAAAAACCCGAACAATGATTTCTGGGAGGCCAACAGAGACATCCGGGCCTCTCCCGAGCGGACTAACCAGTTGTCTAAGAACTCTGAGAGGAGAAGCAGAGCGAGCCACCGGGACGACTACTACAGCCGGTCGCGGAGAAGGGGCAGCCCCAGCCCCGAACATTCGTACCGCAGAAACGGGGAGTCCGAGAGGAAAAAGAACAGCCGCAAGAGCAAGAAAAGGCGCCGCTCTGGCAGGTCGAGAAGTCGGGAGAGGAGGAGATCCCGCAGCAGAGGGAGGAGGAGGAGAGGCCGCAGCCGCAGCCGGAGTCACAGTCGAAGCCGCAGCAGGAGCAGAAGTCGGAGTTCGTCTCGATCCAGGAGCAGGGGTAAAAAGAGATCGAGCAGCAGAGGCAAAAATAGTGAGACTCCTAAAACGAAGTGAGAATTACTTTTAGAGATTGCTCATTGATCAAACTTAGAGCTGACTAATCTTTCCAATAGGGCGCCAGATATATTTGGATTACAAATAAAGTGTTCTTGCACATTAAAATCAGTTTCTTCCTAATAAAGGAACCTAGTTTATTGTGTGCTAAGCTTCAGAAAAATTAAAAAGTTTCAGTCCTTTCTAAGGTGTGAATGTCAAGTACTCTAGCTACTCTGTCCCTCTGAACTACTGCAACACCTGGGTGCGTTTGAGGACAACACAGAAAGAGAAGTAAAGCTTATTTGGTACGTGCCTATTCCTGTGTTACGTGTGTGTTAAGTGTTCACTGTCCCCACAAGGAGTTAGTTCAGCACAGCCCGAGTGCTGTAAATTGTCACCTCAGCCTACTGCCAGGTGAAGTCTGTAGAAGACAGCCCTATGTATTTGCCTATGTTTTATGGGAACTCTTGTTCTAGACAAAGTAAATATAATTCCCATTGGAGAATTGGGAAGAAGCTTCAGTTTTATTGTATGCAACTTGCCCAGTAGGAGCTTTGTGGTCACGACTGTTGGATTATTCTCTGTGCCGTGACTGAGCTGCTGAGCTAACTGCCTGGGAGGATTGCGGGAAACCAACATTGCCTCCCTCGGAGGCACACAGAAGAATAATCACTTTATTCAGTACGTTAATCCCAAAGAATGGAGACTACACACTTGTAATGCCAGAGTGAAAATAGAAAAAATGCTCGCTGTTGCACAGCATTTGTTGTTGAAAACAACCCCTGTAACTTGTGATGCAGTAGTAGAAAAAGTGTAAGTAACTGGAGATGCAAATGTAGTAGTAAAAGCTACAGATGATTGTAATGATCTTGCAGAGGGGCTAAAGAAACTGAAGGATTTATACCTGATTTTATTATATATATATTTTTTGTTGTGGGAGGACTGGGTTTTGAGGTGCTTTTTAAGACTTATTTTACATACAAGTTCAGGCACCCTCCCACCTATCTTTCCTGCAGTCAAGGTGGCGAGTAGAGTACATAAAAATGATGTTATCAGCACAAAAACGTGTTTCAAGTGACAGCTACATGCAGAGTAACTGCGCTTAGCAAAGCCCTTCTAAATAGTTCTTCAATTTTTCAATGAAAGATCCGTGCTGTCAAGTGAACTGCACCGCGCCCTGCTTAATGCCAGGCCTTTCCCTTGGGCACCCGGGCATCCTGATGCAGTGGGAGAGGGGAGCGAGTGTCTGCAGGAGGCGTTTGGGGCACCCCGGAACCCTCCATGGAGGAACCTCCTTCTCCTCAGCCCTCCAAAGAACTTCAGGGCGCAGCTGAGACCGCCTGAGCTAGAAGCCTCCATCCAGCAGGCAGGAAATACTCCCAAAGAGGGATTTCTTAGGACTTCAACAGTAGAGCATAAATTCCAGTGGAAAATCTGGATATCCAAACTTTACTACAGCATTCCTCACAGCAGGTTTTTTTTTCCCACCCCGAGACAGATAGAGTGAACATTTGCTTCTGGTTATATAAATATATATATATTTTTGCTTTTCTAAATGCTTACTGCACCTAGCATGCTGATTATACATCTTTCCTTCTTTCATGTGTAACTGTTGTCCACTATGGAGTAATACAATGGAAGTGCTATATATTGATGTTCGGTTCAAGCTCAACTTTCACTATATATTGTCATAACCGTAGGCAGAACTGTAGCTTAGTTAATTTGATTAAATGTTTTAGTTATTAACAGATGTAGAAATTGTAATTTAATAGCATAACTTTTGAAATAATGTAACTTCATTCGAAAGGCATATTTTGAAGGATAGACAGCACTAAGTTTTAAATTCTATTTAAAAAAAAAAACCAATTGTGACAACCTGTTTCTCATAAAGTATCTTTTTTGACTAGACCTTACGGACAGATTTGGGTTCTTTTTCTTTTTCCCTTTGAGTTTCTTTCCCCCCGGGTTTTGGTGTTTCCCTCTCACGCGTCTCGCTGGGGCTCTCGGCACTGCAGCCAATCTATCTCGGATGTTGGCGGAGGGGAGCGGATGAGCGGCCAGACAGGCCGTGGATTACCTGGCTCTGACCGCATTAGGCACCCGGGTGAGAATTCCTTGGATAACGAGGTGCCTTCCCACAGTTTTGTAACGGGATCTGGGAAGCTAAGCTGCTGGGGGTGGCGGGGGAGAGGTGGGGTGTTGTTTTTAAATCTTTTTAAAAAGCTTGCTCAGAGATGCATGTAAAAAAAATTAAAATATTCTTTATTTCTGTTACTATAATGGCTGAGACTGCAGCTTTTTACTTGAGATCTGGAGCCCAAGTTAGCGGCTTCGCCCGGGCAGTGCAGGGTTGGTGGCAGGGGTTAGAATTCATTTCCTCACAGCTTGTTCAATGAACAGAAAGGGAGTGCTGTAGATCTGACACTTTGTTGACATATATTAGCATGAAACTTGGAGTTCAACCACTTTTTGAACTTCAAAGTTCATATATTTGAGCATTGTTTCCCTACTTCATAATAAGCTTAAGTAGGGAGTCTTAGGCATGCCTAAGTCTGTTCAGACTAAGAAACTGTAAGTTCTTAAATGTTAAGCTTCTTTATTTTTTTTCCAAAGGGGAAAAGCCACAGAAGAACACAGAAAGGATTTAAATTTGCAAGGAACAGCCTGTTCACACGGCGGGTTTTTCTGCATAAGCAGCCCCTACCAAATGAACCGGCCCCGTTGAGCTCTTCTCCCTGCCAGCTTCAAGCAGGGGCTCCCTGAGAAACCAAATGGGTCTTTTGCTCCCCAGCAGGTTGGGCCAGGTCCTGGAGGCCACGCGGGGAGGGAGGCTGCTGTGTGGGGCCAGCCAGGCCCACGGCTCCCCACAAGCAGCAAGAAGCACCGTATGGGAGGGAAGGCCTCTCCGCTGCTTACCCAGGAGGGAGCCGTTGGAAGCGCCCCTGCCTTCATCCCCTCCGCCGGGAAGTCTTCCTCAGCTTTACTTCCCACGGCCGCAGTTTGGTGTCTCGGCTGTCGCCCCAGAGTTTAGGAGCTAGAAACCCTGTTCCAGTGGCGTCCTTCTCGGGGCCCTATTTTGCAAGAGAAATTAATTGGAGAGCTGACTGATAGAGGTGATGCTGGTTCCTGCCCTGGATCAGCAGTTCGTGGCGCATGCGACAGTCTATGGAAGTTAATAACAGCTTCATTTACTTTCTGGTATCATTTAAAGAACACAGCTGATTCTGCTTTCACTTTGTCTGTGATTCCTTCTTAATTGAAAGGAAATGAGCCCCTCTAATGTTCCACCCTCCCTCCTGTTCAGCACGGGTGGGTCAGTTAGCTGGATGCAGGATCCATCTCTCTCATACACAGAAATTTGGAAATGACCTTGAGAAGCCAGGGGTCTCTTAGAGGGGTCTTTTCACTTTAGCAAGGGCTGTGAGTTCATGAGGAAGCTGAAGACACTGTAAACAATCATTCAAGTAAACAGCCTAGGAAATGCCAAGGATTCTTTAACCAGAAAGGGGAATTCAGGTAGGAGAGGATTATTAAGCAACAGGCTTTTAATTAGATTCCAGAAATGCCCTAAGAGAATCTCTCTGATGATAAATTTCTCCCTACACTTTTGCTGATACCAGGTCAGTTCTTTGGGAAAGTGCGAGGCCAGGTTCTTGGGAGACACTTGTGGTTGACTTGGCACTGCCTTGGTCATGACTCTGGGTCACAAACTGAGTATTATCCAGAAAACACTCCATCAGCACAAGGGTTGTTTTAGCTTTCAAAGGAACTGGCGCTACTGCATCAACTAAGCATCTACTTTGATAAGCTTCATGTTTAATGTGATATGCCCTCCAAAAACTTGTTAATTTATTGCTTTCTGTAGAATTTAAATGGATGTAAATAACTAATCTCGGACACACTATATTCACACATTTTTTGATAAAGTGCACAGGAGCAGGCTAAGCATTAATAAAATGTCCCTGTTTTCTTAAGCTAAGTACTGAGTAGCTGCTTCTTTGCTCTGTGGGTGAAAAAAAGCAAACCAAAAAGAACAAAAGAACAAAATTATCAGCATAAAGACACACAGCAATGGTGTAAAAATGGACATTTATTATGACTAAACTAACATGATAATAAGACAGAGGTCAAACGGCTTATTTGTCACAATCACAACAAAGCTTATTCCAGCCAAGCACATACAAGTGACATGTAAACTTGAAAAACATGTTCAACACATACAAAATTGCTTGGGGCTTGACTTAAATTAAGGTAACGCAACCGCTTCATTGCCCGGGTCTCTCCAGTGCCGCCTGCCCCTGTGCTGGGCACTGATGAAGCGCAGAGCACTGGAGCCCACAGAGCTCCCTGCCCCACGGCCCCTCTGCTGCCCCACACCTTGAGCACAGGGACGAGCACCAGGGAGCTGCCACACAATGGGCAACGTCAACCCCTTCCCAACCTCCCTCCGACTCCCTCGACTCAGGACCACATCCATGAGGCCTCCTGGAACAGGGGGTCGGCCAGAACACCGAGTGCCAGGGAAATCTTGGAGGGGAGGGAGGCCCGTTGCCTGACTTAATTCTGGCCAATTTGCAGCTTCTGAGTCTTGAAAACAAACCTAATTTTGAGACATTCTGGCTCCAGAGTAGGTGGTTGTCCCGTAGCAAGCGGTAGTTTCATGAGGGATGCAGCACCTAGGCCTATGGGGTACACCATGACAAGTAGCCAAAATGAAGCTGACCACTTGGTGTGTTCTTAAAAGGTGCTCATACACAGCCTGGAGCGTAACTACACGACAGCAATACATACAAATTCATTTTTAGAATTTGAAACAAAAACATGAGAAGTCCCTTTTATAAAGCTCCCTCTTTTACATGATCAAAATGATCCCAATTTTAATATGTATGGCCCTGTTCAGCTAGACAGGCCAGTTCCCTTTTTCTGGTTACAGTCAGAGTAAGCAAATACCAGATTTTAAAAATTTCCCTATGTGAAAGATAGTGCTTTTTACTGGATGCCTCTCCTTAACCATACAGCAGCTTGCACAATTTTGCTCGGGCTTCTTACACTGAGAAACACTGAAAAACACTTTAATTTCCTATGAATGATCCATTTGCAGTTTTCCTACTAAAAGCGATGTCATCTTAACAGTTTTGACCAGTTTGACAAGCAGATCCTAAGAGGATTCTTTGGTATAATGACAAATTCGGTAGTAAACAGTTATTTCCAACTTTTATGTAACAACGGAAATAAAGCAGAACTATTACACGTGTTGACTTAAAATGTAGATGAACTGCAGTCTTTGGTTGCATAAACACAAGTTCTACACCGTAACATTTTAAATTTTCATGTTATCCATGTAGTCTCTTCTCATTTTGATATGCTATGTCACGATACACTTAGTTCCTGAAGTTGTTTGCTTATAAAAAACAGTACGCTTATTGAAGTCAAATGCAATCACCCTACAAGTGCAGTGAAGAGAGATGCTAATTTAATTTGCTTCTAATTCCCTTTTATTTATGATTTTTTGGACTCGAATTTCCTTTCCCTTTTCAAAAGGGCATTTTTCTTGTAGGCCCGAATGAAGCAGCTTAGCAGAACAGTAATACTGACAAACAGCATCTTACACCATTAGCTAAACGTTACAATGAAGGCAGTGAACATTTACAGTATGGAACACTGAGATGCCATCAACGGACGAGGAGCTCTATGTCAATCCAATCTCTTCAAGGACACTACGCGGGGTCTCTGCTTCCTGCGGAGGGAAAAGGCGAGACAGCGGTGAATGGATCCCGTGCTCCCACCGAGCGGCGGCGCGTACGGGAGCGAGTTGGGATGGAAGGCGCTTAATTAAAAACGAGAAGTCAAAATAGGAAAATATAAAAGCTCTGCAGTTTGCAAACACGGCATTAGCTGCGCTTTTCAAAGCGCTGTTAATTAGATTGTCACGGTTCGCAGGAAGAGCTGCGAGATTTTCGTGCCTTTAAGCATAATAAAAAGAAAGCAATTCCGAGGTAGCAGCAGGGAACAAATCAACACGCGGGAACAGCAGCCGGAGTCGGGGAGGGAAGGGGAGGCACCAGCAAGGGAGACCGTTAGTGCTTTGGGGCATGATTTGCTTCATTGGGCACAAAAATCTTCCAGGAATGAATAAGTGGAATGATGGAATGACTGGTGCAACTTAGATACAGTATCCCTTAAACTCTCCATAGACCCCAGACTTTGGAGGGGGGCTTGTTTAACTCATAAGAGCAGATGTAGGTACCTTCCCATAGGTACTTTCCATCAAGAAACTGAGGTTTGCACAAGGGCAAGAACTGTGAGAATCACAAATGCCCAATTCTGCAGCAGCGTAAACCTCGAGGTGCACAAAGCACCTTAACATGACGGCTCTTTGAGATTCAGAGCAGGGAGCTTTACACAAAACGCCCCGCCAAGGGTCATCAGCAGTTTTGCATTTATTATTTCTAGACCATCTGAAAAAACACAGTCTGACTGGAGATTAGGCTGCCCATTTCCATTAATTAGCAGCAATCTCATAACAAATAAAAGGGATACTGTGTCCTTACGGAAACATAAGCCAGTTTAGCATCCAAAATATGAATAAACTTACTTTAGCATCCTAAGACAAGACATGTCATGAAGCAGAAAAAAGCCAGAAAACAATTAAAGCGGCAAACATTTCTTTTTCAACTGCTTTCTAAGTATCTCTCTCTCTCTCTCTCTCTCTCTCTCTCTTTCTCTCTCTCTCTCTCAAAAACAGCTAATTTGTCAGTAAATCACATACTTAAAAACCTTAAATGTTGCAAAAAGATCAGAACTTTAGACTGTCTCTATCAGCCTTCACTTAAGATAGCATGATCGAGCTTACAATCTTCATTCAATTCATGTATTGATGATTTAATGTTAAAAATTTACATATTTTAAAAGTAACTTCATTTTAAAGTACGTGTTTGGAAAAGGCCAGTGCTGAACAACTTGAGACTAACATTTGGCTTCCAAATCCATCAGCAAGTAAGAAATTCCAAGAAATGGCAAGTGGCAACTGGAATCAAGAAACTGGGTGTACTCAGAATGTGGCTTTTTCTCACTGATGCAGTATTTCAATATCCTCAGAACTGCAGTGACCTTGATCAGGCTGCGGTGCTGGTTCATGTTAACATATATTCAACACATCATCCAGTAGTTAACACTGCTTGAAGAGGACTAGAGCTTTTAATATGACCTGTAATATTCTCGGATGATGGATTCGTGCATCCAAATGCAAGTGTGGACTGTAGAAAATCCTACGCTCCTTAGCCCATTATCATCACAGGACTTGGTTATACGGTAAATAAAATGACTTTCCTGAAACGTTAGGGTCTTGAAAGTGTTTGCAATACCAGACAACTTTGAAATTTCAAATTGACTAGACAGTAAGGGACACTTACAGGTACTCAGTGAAATCAGATATTTGCTAAGTTACCTGAAAAAAAAGCTGTTCAGTGAATGTATATGCATATGAATATACGGTTTGCTGCAACTGTGTTCAGAGCAGTTCAGTTACCGTCTCCACTGCCTACTCAAAGTTGCCACCAGAAGACACCATTCAAATCAAGCCAATGATTCATCAAATAAATCAAGGACGTTGCTTTAAATTCACTGTTAACCAATCAGTTTCAAGGACATCGGCTACTTTTCTATGGGTGGACCTCAGCAGTAACCCTCAAATTCAGTAATAACATTTAAATTTTCCAGTGCTACAGAGCCTTCTCAGGTGCATTTCCACAGGACCTTCTCAAAAGGAACATGTAAAAACTAAGAGGTTTTGCTAGAATAATTTAATCAATTATGACTTTCAGAAACAAGAAGAATTAATTATATTACACTTTGCCCATGTTATTTGTTTTAGCAAGTGCCAAACATTTTATGCAATTGTGACAGAATGCAGTTTGCAGTATCATACACTACCTGCAGCTCAGAATCACCCAAGGCAAACAATGCAAATGGGAAACATATCAGAACACAGATGAGGAAAAAAGCCATTCACAGGAGACAAAAGTGCATGCAATACTTTATTTCCAACATGCCAGGAAAGCTAATTCATTACCTAGTCATTTAGAAGCAAGCAGCTGTATACAGATAACAAGAAAAACAGCATCTCATTACAGCTCAATGCACAGCATTTTAAGCCAACAGGCATGAAATAATGCAGGCTAAAGCAGCATCACCCACACGTTCACAAACCCTGTTCGTGTCTTACAAACAATGAGGCAACCTTGGAACTGGAGAACCACTTCTATCAGCTGGTTTGCTGCAACAGTTCAGAATGCCGAAACATCCAAACATCCCACCCCTAAACTTCCCATTTTTATGTCAGCTTAACGTTTGAAAGGTAGTGCATTACCACATAGATAAAGTGGAACTAGCTGTTTGCAGTTAGTGTCAATAACCAGCTCCTTGATAATTATGTAGTTTGTAAAAGTCAGATTTAGGTAACAAAACATTCACTTCTAGGCAAAGAGAGGATGTGCTACAGGCCCTCTCACTCTACCTACACCCATGAAAAGAACCTTTCAGTTATATCATTCCCTACATGGCAGTTCTCTTCAGTGCACACGCTACTTTGTACTTAAAAATGGAAATGCCAATTCAAGGAGACTAGTATTTAAAGTTTGCTCTCAGTGGACTGAATAAAAAGAATCCAGCTCTCACCACTGGCAAAGCAATGAACTTGTCCTATCTTTCAGTAGTAGCAGCTGCTCAACTACTCCCAGCAGTGTGTCAATGTTCAGATGCAAACATTGCAACTTGTAGAACTGCATCATTTTCTTTGTCCTAACCAATTCCATCTTCCTCCTCTTTGCAAGGGAGGTTGTGCTACCATGTTAGTGTCAGAAAAGGCTACCAGCATCTGCATCGTTATGTCTAAGATGCACTAAGATGTGCAGAACTATGTGCAACGTCATGTAACCTCTGTGCGTGTATGCACCCTCCATACAGTGCTACTCCTTCGGATCACTAGCTCTTGGTAAATATTAGTCTACAGATTTTAATCACACGCTGAAATGCCAGCATAACTTACTCCAAAGTTAAATACATTGTAACATTACTCGACCTGTACGTGCTGTAATACCTGGGTATTTAGCTTAGAAAATTCTACAGACCTTTTAAACAGAAGATTTCAAACTTACACACAATAAAAACGTTAAACCACGTGTCAACAAGAACAAGTTTTGAGATGAGATGTGAAAAGACAACACTGTAGAATAGAGGAGGAAGAGGGAGGGTACAACAGCACAGAGTGGTTGTGATATTCTACTGGATTCGAGATGATGGGATTCACCAAGCTGAGGACAATGTTCTGCCATGAGCAAGTCACGGGTCTATCTCCTCTGCAATTCTGCATGCAGGATGAATGAAGTCATTTAGTACACTGGGACATTAAAGTATTCATGACGTGGCTACAAAAGAAATGTATATACTCTTACTCTTATGTGGACACATATGCAAGAAAATAAAAAAAACAAGAAAGGTTATATCTCACTATTACAGCTCTAATACAAAAAGGACATTTGATACAGAAATACAATATTCTATTTTTGACTACATTTTTGGGGAGGTGGGAAGGAGGAAATGGCTTTGCTCTCCCAGTAAGTTCTACCAAACATGACAGCAGTTAAGACTTGAGTGCATGACAATGAAACACAAATACGAGCTGTAGCTCCTAAAAGCTCTCTTGCTATTTAAAATCAAGCGTTAGCCTGCACTAAGCATCAACATACAGGAGATTTGAGGCATGTTCTCAACGGGAAAGGAAAGTGTGAGTTGACAGCATAAAGTAACAGCCCCAAGTAGTGGAAGTTTGGAGGAAACAGGAAAGAGTATCTTTGCAATTGCTGAGGTTTCCAGAGGCAAAACATTCCTAACGAGATAATCATGGAAAAGTTCAGCTTTATTCACGCTGGCTGCCCAACACCGATTTAGGAACACAACGGGAAAAGGTACATTGTTGCACTCTAAAATGTCCCATTTTCCTCATTTATATTTCAAATTGGTTGTAATTTCAGGGAGTCAACATCCTCCAAGAAAAACTTCCAGTACATGAAATGGTACCCAGCTGACGCAGTGCTAGGGGGTTAGAGTCTCATCTTGACACACACTTGTTATTCCCCACTGATGATACAACATGGATTGACAGCCAACATCAGAAAGAAAGTGGTCGTTTCACCCCAGCAGCTTCTGAACCTACGGAGCACATGGGCACCACACACAATTAGCCCAGTGATAAACTAAGATGATGGCAACAAAGCCATACTGGAAAACAGAAACTTGCTACCTCAGTCAGAGCTCCACAGCCTGCAGAGATGTGAGAGATCCTCACGTGTGCAGGGGGTCAGCACCACGGGCAGCCTTCGAGCAGCAAAAAGGAGGATAAAGTTTCAGCAGCTGCTAAGTGCTTTCAGAACACTACATTTTCTCATATGCTCCAACTATAAATAGGTAAATTTCCTCCTGCTATATTGTCTCCAGAGCAGCTGGCCTACAAGTCTGGAGACTATGAAAACAAACCCAAGAAAAGATGGCAAACAGTAGCTGCTACAATTGGCATCTCCTCTTGTGGCACTCTACAGACATCAGACAACACGTGAAGCTCCTTGTTAGGACAGTGGCCAAGCTACCTGCATCTGATGAACGAGCAGACTGAGCAGCTAATAAGTGGCAATGGTGCCCCTACAGTGATAACATATTGACAGATTATGTCACAGAAAATCAACCTCTGGAAAATCAACACTAATAAAAAATGTGTATCGTTTATCAGACCTTAATACTGAGAGTCTGGACTCTGGTTTTGCCAGAACAGTGATAGCACAACAATATCAAGAAGAGCAAAGGATGAGCTTTCCAGTTCCACAATATTTGAGTTATTGGAGCCTAGCTTTTTCAAAATGAATGTGTTTGCAAGTCATTTCAAAAAGCTAATAACATTCTGAAACTTCCAGCCTAAGTCATTAGAGACTTGTAAATTAAAGAAAAAAAAAGGTTTGAGTCAAAAATATTTAGCTAGCTCAACCAAACTGACTTCTTCCTTGAGTATACTGTCCTCCCTACTTTGCCATGATTCAACCTAATTAAAAAAATCAAACTAAAACTAGAAGAGACTTAGTTCAATCAAGTCCCCCCAAAAGGATTAAATATACATTAAGCATTCCAGAGATACTGAATGGTTAAAGACATGTAGTCACGGACAATTTAATGTCACCAGATATCGCTTAAGTGCTTCATTGTCTCTACTGCTGGAAAGATTTGTGAACATCTGCTTTGAATTTTCTTGATGCAACTTAGGTTATTTCATGTATGTAGCAGATAAATTCATTCTCTGCATTCAAGAGAGACAAATAGTAGCACATGCCTATACCAAACAGACTAAAATTAGGGTTTCATGCTGCTCATGTTTTAATGTCTGAATACTTTACACACACTAGCAAAATAGATTTCACAAATACTGTGACAGCCTCTTTTTCAAGGAAAGTTGGCTTAAGCATTTGTCTCAACTTTTCCACTGAAATCAGTACAAACCCTACAAATGAAAACCATATTAAACTACAGGCAAAAATATACTGGCTACTTTTTGGTGAACCCTTGGATTTCCCTCCCACACTCCCTGTCATCTCAACAAACCCCAAACTAGAACAACAGGCAAACAGCAAGACCACAGGGTGCACAGCAGTGTGGGAACAACCCTACAAAACAGCTTCTGGGGAAAGGAGTGGGGAAGGAGGAAGGTTTCTGTTTTAAAACACAAAGTTTTCACAGTAGAAAGCGATTAGCAAGTGCTGCTTTAACAATGCTTCAGAAGCAATTACATCTAAACTCTACTTCTGAATCTTTATTAGAAAATACTTCTAATGAGAGGCTGCGTTCGGAAATTACTATAGTTCACTTAAGGTTTCAAGTATTTCAAAAGAGAAGAATATCTGTTTCCCAGTCTTTGGTTAACTAAGTATTCAGCAACTCTAACTATGTGGCTATTGGGAAAAATCTATTTCCCTCACCAAAGGAGAGCTATGCTTTTCTCAGAGAAGCCAGAAACACCCAAGAGATCTAGAATGTCTTCAAACTCAACTATTAGCTACGATGTTCAAACTGACTACGTTGATACTACCTCCAGGAAGACGTTTGTCTGAAACTTTCTATAGACAGAAAACAAAATATCTTCAAGATTGGTGCAAATTAGTCAATACAAGTCAACTAGAATCTGAAGCAGCAATAGCCATTATCATCCAAGTGATATTCTGCAAGGTATTTTGGTATATACACACATAGAGGCCTCAGCAGACCAGAGGAAATGGATGACACACAATTTGTGGTGGCCTTCTACTTCTTTCCCTCTCAGGAAGGACAAAAATACCAGTGGAAACTTCATGTACTCTACCCGGGTAGGGGTGGTGCTGCCAGCTTC
>JAUBOD010001050.1:142941-154192 GCA_032353885.1 Nothura maculosa
CAGAAAAAAATAATAATAAGCCCTGATGAAATATACATAAAATCTCATTAGGATGAGAAAAGCAAGACTGTATCATCAGTGTAAAGCCCAGGCTATGGGAAAAGTTTGCAACAGAAAGAGAAATTTCCTTTGTATACACATTAGTCTTACATATATTTTGAAGATAAAGAGAAGATTATCATTATTTGGGTAGCAATATCAGAATTAGTTCCTAGCAATACAGTTCAGTTTTATTTAGAAGAGTCCAAATAAAATGGTGAAAGTAAAACTAAAGAATAAGACAAAATACTGTAATTCTACCCGTACACATGTATAGGCATATGTATATAAATATTTATGCACACACATATGTGTGCATTTGCAGGAAACGGATTGGTACAGGTAGCCAATTTGTGGCATTTGTTTTCACAGAAAGAACAGCAAAACATTTCAAAAGCAAGTAAATGGATTTTGTAGTTGTTGCTAGTTTGGAAAGCATAAAAGGACTTGCAGGTAGCTAATCCTTTCTTGGAGTAAAGAAGAGACTGACAGAAGTTGCTCCAAAGCACAAGCAGTAAGCAAATGTGTGCACCTTCTTCCTAATACAGGATATCAAATCTGCTTGTAGCCACTGACCCTTTTTACGGCCCTAGGTAACTGCTGGAAAAAAACAAAAAAAAACAAAACAAAAAACCCCACCCAACACACACACAACATTTTATGGATTTTCCTGTTCCTGGAAATCCAACGGGATTACAATATACATTCTGAAGATTAAAAAATATTAGGCATTTCCCATTTCCCACTCTATAAAAATACCACATTCAACAGAAAGTAGTACCAACTGGAACATAGAGTACCCATACAAGAGTTAAGCAATTAATTCACAGCATAAACTGAAGGTTCAGGAGCAGGGGAAAAAATAATAATATTTACATAGAACCTGTCAGCGAACCTCACCACATTAAAACTATTAAGGTTCAACATTACTGCTCAGCTGTGTGTTTCAGTGTCTCATGCAGAACTGGCTATTCCCTCCATGACATACCAGAGCTTTGTGACCTTCATTTACTCTTTCATTCTTGACTTACTATTAACTTTATGATTACAGACAGTAAGGACAACAAAAACACTATGAGGATGCAGGAACAAAACAGAAATATTATTATATTTTCTTATTTTGTTATAACACTGAACCCCTTCCCATCAAGTATTTTCAGAAGGAGGGCGATGGGAAGAGGAAGGGAAAAAAAAAGAAAAAAAGAAAAAAAGATACAATCTATTTTTCTCTCTCCAAAGTAATGAACAACAAAAGTATTCAAAGACTGAATGTTTTTCTACTTCATTATTATTGTTTGTCAGCTTAAAGATAGCAATGTAGCCAAATAAGCTACCTATGGTAGAAGGACAGAAGGTCTTTAGAATAAGAACTATACCTGAATGAGTCTCAAAGAAGAGAGCCTAGCTTCTGGATTTCAGCAATGAAACAGTAAAAAAAGTGAACATGCATCAGGTATGAGGAAAAAAAACTAATAGTAATTAAATAAATAAAAAGAAACAGAAAGCAGACATGAGCAAAACTGATTTAAAGCAGAATGAACTATAGCTACCTAGGTGTAAAGCATTAAACAGCCATTTGCACTTCTAGCAAAAGAGAGCACAGTAGTTTACTTACACACAACACACAAGATGACAAGAACAGAGAACATAACAGTACTGCACAAGTAGAGCTAACCAGAGACATCATGCTAAGCATGCTAAAAACCACTTTCTACAACTTAGAAAAGCAGGGGCTCTCTCTACTAACAGTAGAGCATGCTGATGCATCGACCAGAGAAGTGCAGTTTTCTTACCTCCTGCAAAAGGTCTGCCTGCTCAATGGCTTTGAGAACATTTTTCTTGGAAGTCTCCTGAACTTCCCCTCCCAAAAGGAATTCATCCAGAATGAAATAAGCTTTTTCAAAATTGAAGATGATATCAAGTTCACATACCTGAAAAGAGTACTGAATGTTACTGCAAGCAGCGCTGATCCCACTCACTGACTTGCCCTGTTACAAAACTTAACTTGCTCTCAACTTCACCAAATCAAGATGTCAGCCTTGGGCTATAACTTTTGGAAATGTGAGGCACCACAAATCACTCACTTGAGACCAAATTAATTGAAAAGTATATTTTTGTCCAGTTAAATGAAACTATAACAGCCTTTTTCTTTGAGAGGAGTTTTCACAACTTAAAGTTTACTTAATAGCTTTCAGTCTTAGGTAGCTGTTTATAAAGCATGAGAAGATCCTTGTAAAAGTTCTCTTCTTGCTTCTTTACCCAAATCGAGTTTATCTGGCTCCATACAAACTTACAGAAATTTCACAATACCATCTTACCAATGTTTTATTCATTCCGTGCATGTTCTAGTCAAAGGTTCCAAAAGGATGAGCCAGGAATCCTCCTAAAAGCACTAATACATACTACTACAATGCTATTTGAAGTTGGTATCTGTGGAAGCAGATGTCTGTCTTCTCTTACCACATCCCCACTCACCAGCAACTGTCTGATATAGAAGCAGATGGAAGTAGAGCTTATAGGCAGGGGAGTATATACAGAAGGAAAAAGAAAGCTGTGAGACTGTACAGAAAACTCAGGATTCCTAAGATTTTATCCAAAGGAAACCATTGTGAACTAAGAAATGAAATGAATAAAGGCAATTATCAACTTACCAATCACTCTCCCACAAACTCATCAATTCCTTTTATAAGGATTACATAGTTAACTATAGTTCTGTTTGATCAGAAAACATGAAATTTGCTAGATACATCTCTACAAAAACCGGTTTATCACTTCTATTCCACAGCACTTTCTAGAAGTGGCACACTATCAATCTGGCATGTATGAAGTGACACATTATGAATCTTTAAAAAAAAAAACAAACAACCAAAACAGAAGCACCAACTCACACTGCCAAAATACTTGTCAAGAAGTTCCACGTAGCGATGAATTATTTCCAGAGTTATTAGTTCATTGTCCTGGTCTTCAATAGCACAGCAAAAATAAAGGCTTGCATATCTGTAACATCAAGAAAATAATCTTTACATTAGCATAAGAATATTGGCAAAATGGATGAATTTGAACAGTTTGGTTTACAGCAGTCCTTCATGCTGGAGTCTATGACCATGATATTATCCTTTATAAGGAGCCCCTCAAGTGCTACGAGGAGAACAGCTAAGATACTAGCAGATATCCACATACGTAGGAATCTTCTTTGAATAAAGACAGACTTTGGTCTTTATCATTCTTTAAATGAAGGATTAAATCAGACTCAGAAGTGGTTGGAAAAGAAAATGTATTTCTTCATCTGGATTTTTAAAGCAAGGATTTTCTTCTATTATCTCTAACAGACAAGCACTAGTCTCCTAAACAAGAAATTACATCCTTAAATTTGTAATACACAAGCTACATATAGATTAACAAAGACTGAAAATGGCCATCTATTTCAAGTAAGAAAAAAAAAAGCAAAACAGGAGAAAAATCTTATTCAACCTAGAGCAATCTACTTCAATCCCAAATGCAACAAATTCTTTACTTCAGACATGATTTTGAATTCCAATTTTAACAAAAAAGATCCCAGTATCAACTCTAGTGTATCCCTCCACAACCTTTTTGTTTAAAAGAATAAAACGCAAACAGGAATCAGGAAAACTGAAAATCCGTTCCATCTTCTCTAAGATAAGGCAGAAAAGGGATCTCAGACCTAAGTTACTAGTTAGAGCAAGTGTCATGTGAACCAAGAGCAGCCTCTATGCTGCCTGCTTAGAGAGAGTAACTGGCAACAAGCAGCTCTCCTCGAGTAGCTAATCCTATGGAAACAGAAGTCATTCAGATTCAAGTGCCAAGTTTGTTAGATTCATATTCTTTACCTATACAGAAATGCATAAATCCTCTTAAGGTTACAAGGAATTCTATCAGCCAGAACATATTAAGAATCAGAAGTTCTCAGAGTCTTTTGGCTGGAAAAAGACATTAAAAGTTTTTGGTTTGTAGTATGGAAATATATGAAATTATACAAATATCAATACTATCATATTAATGACCTACATCTATGTTTCTTGCTGTAAGTAAGCATTTTAATAAGGGGAGAATTTTGGCCAATTAAATCACAGAAGGGTTGAGGTTGAAAGGGACCTATGGAGATCCTCTAGTCCAACCCCCTGCTCCACCAGGGACAACCAGAGCACGGGGCACCCAGAGCACAGGGCGGCATCCAGGTGGGTTTGGAAGATCACCAGAGAAGGAGACTCCACAGTCTCCCAGGGCAGCCTGTGCCAGGGCTCTGGCACCCTCACAGTGAGAAAGTTTTTCATATGGACATAGAATTTCATCTCATGCCATTTTCATCCTCTTCTTCTGGATATGCTTGAGTTCCCTTGCTTACTCCAGGACATTAGTAGCATCACCTCAAATTATACTTGTTCTTTAAAAGAAATCTTCCCTAAAGAGAACACGCTAAATATTTTTGTGCTAGCTCTTGAGGGGAGAAGGACGGGAAAGGAGGGAAGGTACACACACACACACACACACACACACACACACAACCTTGCTCTCTTGTTTTGTTTCTTATAAAAACATCTTATTTCTCTAGCATCAGCATGGCCAAAGACATTGTCAGCTAAGCATCTCAGATATTAAAAAAAGAAGTTTACTCCTTCAAGTAACAATATCTACTTTGCTAATTTCCAAACATCATCCAAGCTCTTAAGTTCAATATAATTGGACTTTTGCTCCCAGGTCTCATCTATCTAATTTCTGTTAAAATTGGTCTCCCTCTTCCCAAGCTGCCATCATTTATGATCTGCAAGTCCCACTTCCATTCTGCTGTAGCTGCATCAAACCAATAGGGCTTCATCATTACAAACAATCACAATCACTTTTATCCAAAAGTTTAAACTATTATGAAGAAGGGACTATCTACATTTTATTTCCATCCTGCCACAAAAATCTGACGTTAGATGGTCGGCAAGACATCTCCATACAGTGAAGCTCTTAACATTTAAACATCTTCTTTTATTTCTTCACCATTGTGATTTGTTATTACTTTGGAAAACCCATCTGAGCCCAGTTTGATTTTACACTGTTGATCTGTCCCCAACTTGAATATTTCAAGGATATTTACTATCTTTGTAGTACCTTGCAAGACGCAATTTGTATAGTGCCTTTTTAGACAAAGCTTTAGAAAAAAAAGGATTGGAAAGTGATACTCTACAGAAAAAAAACAGGCTTTCAAACCTAATGATAAAACCCCATGTTAGTTTTAGTACATTATTTAATGCTTTGCTCAGACTAAGTCCATTTGAAAAAACTTTTACCATGTTCCAATGAACAGCTCTGATTACAACCAAGTAGTCACAGTCTCCTTTTAGTGCTTAGGCACATCTCATAGTGTAGACCTCAAACCAAAACTGACTCAAGCGTTTGATACATTTTTCCACATAAGATAGTCCTTTTGTATTTCTCTATTACTTAAAGAGTTTAATTGACACACAAAGTTATTTAAGTAAGAAAAAAAAAAAAAAAAAGAGAAACCTTCTTCAATCTGGAACACTTTGCAGAAAACTAGTCTGTTCTCAGTGTCCTCATTTAAAATAAAGCATAACATACTTTTGAAATACTTTATTTAGCAGCTATTGAGTAGAGTACATTTTCAAGCTCTGCCAACTGCAGTTTCAGAGAAAAGACTACTAAGAAACAAAGGGACTTTGTGGACACTTTAATGCAGAATGGAGGCCTGGGTATCTATTATTACACACAGAAAACATTTCTCAAGTTCTCAAGTAGACCAACAGAAAAGCAGCAGAGAACACAGAATTACACAAATTCCTACCTTTGGTAGGAACCATTTTAGAGTTCTCTTGTTAGAAGGAAACAAACACACAAGGCTTCCTGTAACTGCACATTTTACTCAATAGTGGGCATTTGGTAGGCAATGTTTTTACCACCAAAATACCCTTTGTTACTCAGCTCAGAGTCAGATTGGATCATTCTGCCATTGGGAAACACATGGAGCAGGTCACTTGTGGGCAGAACAGTGCGAGTGTCAAGTCCCATTGATCCGGCAGCATTCTCCTACCAGGACAGGACGCACCTGGAAGCAACACCAGGCAAAGCTGCAAGCCACATGGCTGCCAGCATCTTGATAGCTTTCCATGCAAATTCCCACTGCAGAAATTTATAGTCTACAGAGTTAGGCTGCACTGAAAATAACAACACTGCCTTTAAGGGGCAGGCAGGTATTTTAAAGAGCTCAAGAATCTGGGGTTGGGTGGCAGTTTGCCAGCTATAGCCATGGGAGCTGTGCTCAGCAAGACTGTTTTTTTTTCTCCTTTCTCCTCTTTCCACCTTCCAAGAACTTACGAACTTAATGATGTTTCTTTATTAAAGCATGACATTTTGAGACTGCAGGACAGGCACACCAGTTACACTTCATTTAAGGATACAGAAATTATCAATAATAATAATAATAATTACACCCAACATGGGTATTTCTTTCACCATATGTAATTTCAAACCTAAAAAGGAAACTGATAGTTTTTGAAATTAACAGAAACTGTTTAATTGTTTCTGCAAGAGGAAACTTTTTCTATGTCTGAGTGACACAACAGCCTAGAATATTCTACAAAGATGTATTTAACAAAGCTAAAATAACCATAGCTAGGCACCTAGTCCAGTATAATCACTGCATGCAGCTAGTTGTAGAGTTTCTTCCATGTTAAACCATTTTTAGATACTATTACATGCAGTTAGCAGTTACTGCATATGTAAGGACAGACACTGATCATGCCAATTGCTGGACACATTTCATTAAATAAATAACATTACGGTACCATGGGATCAAAACACAGTCAGTCAGCTAAGGACATGCACTATCTGCAGAAAGGATCTTTGTTTTGGGGAGAGGGAAGCAGAGTCATAGAGGTACGGTAAAAAATACTTTCTTAAAACTTCAGTTTAAGTTTTTAAGGAAGCCTACAACTAAGGTTACTTTAAACTAGCTAAGAATTGCTACCTCACTAGGAGCAGTACAAGCTGTGAGAAATTCAGACTACCGCATATGCAGTTATGTATTGCAGTATAAAAATAATCCTTGAGTCACTAGTCAACAACTAAGCCTCATGTTTAACAAGGTTTAACAAATGCTAACGAAGTAAACTTAGATAAAAAGCAGTTATTCTATGATTTCTAATTTTGACTGCAATGTATCACACAATGAAAATAACTAACATTAGCAGAAGCTAAACCAGTGAATAGCTGAAAAAATATCTATATTAAAAAGAAAGTCATATTCTTACTTTTCTCTCGCCCCCAACATTTCAGACTGCATGCTTCCCATGGAACCTGGAAATTTTTATTTAACAAAAATTCTTTCACCACAATAGGAAAGAAGTAACAACTTTGACCCTCTGTGCTCCAACATTCCCAGTATTACCAGAAGGTAACAGTATGTGAGTGTGATTGCCTCTGTTGAGCTCCCAGTCTGCCATCAGCAGATGACACCCTCATTATTGTAATAAAGTGCAATAGTTGCTGGCTTGCCAAATTTGATCTCTTTTTCCAGCAAGTCACTTCAAGGATTTACTTGTCTCCTGAAGTAATGAGTTCACAACCTTTTTTCAATCTTCAGGTGTCGACTGGCCTGAACAACTCTTTCAAACCTTCAATAGACACATCCATTCTAAGTTATGAGCCTTGTCAAAGACAGGGCCACCTCTTCACCTTTTTTTGGAGCTGTAAAAAATAGCTATGAAGACAACAATGACTAATCCAATTCTGCAGCCATAATTGCAATTGCCTAGGTGTTGCATATAGAAACTTGTAAAATTAGAAAGAAAGTACTCATATAGAGTGCTTCAAAAGAAAGGCATACGAAGCTACTGGCTTATCAACTTTGCATTTCAGTTTGTTTTGCTGGAGAAAAACAAAAAAACGCCTAGTATCTTTAATACAGTCGAACGGTTTGAGCTAGACAATCCTCTGTAGCACCTGAAACTTCTGACAGTTAAGATATTCTCAAAAAAAAGTAAGTACTGTAATCAATTACAGCATTTTAAAATCTGTTAAGAGCAATACACACATGCTTTTATAGCACATGTTAAAAAAAAACAGAAAAATAAACTAAAACATTAAAAGCTACTGGACTCTAATTATTAAGGGGGTCACTTTGAAATTATCTTCTAGAGGTAGTGATTACCCTTTTAAAAGAAATTATGCTAGTTTCGGATCCCAGGATTTAAAATTTGCTATCACCTCTTACACTCCATTCTTTCAGTGAAGTTTTAGCTTAATCAAACTTGCCTACAAAAGCTAAGCAGAATAGCTTTGATACAAGCTTATCGTAAGGGATGATTTTAGAGGTTAGCTGTGCCAGATTGATTATTAAACAGCAACATAAGCCAGTATAGTGAGCTGTGCATATCACTACTCCAACAGATGCACTATAGTCTACATCCAGCCCCAAATGGTCTGCACACAACTTCTCTCCTCCTTGACCACAGGCCCCGCTGCCCGCACCACTATACACAGACACCACAGCTTCGAGCACTTTGCATATCCACACCTCAGCCTTCTCACCCCCAGTTTGCTGGGCATAAAAGGGTACAGCAATAAATAGGTTACAGCAATGAACAGACAAGGAGGGAGGACTACTCTGTGGACTCAATTTTTTCCCTAAGCAGCTACTGCTCTGCAGTGTTGGGCAAGAAGGAAACAGTGGCCTATCTGTGCCTATTTTCTCCTCATCTGGCCTCATAAATGCCCGGCTTAAAGAGCACTGGCATATATCACCACTTGAGGGGCACATAAAACATTTAAGCAAGCTTGCCTAAGTGTATGCACATAAGGTTTTTTGTGAAGAATTCAACAAGCAGAATAAAATTCAGTCTGCTCTCTTTAAGCATGACCTTATACAATGTTCCTCCTGCTTCCCTATGGACGCATCATTATCCTTCCAAGAGTAGGAGAACTATACCCAGATATACGGGCAACATTTATTCGCATGACATTACACACGATGATGTATGTATCAGACCAGGATCTAAAGGTCTAATCCTTGAAAATGAGTTACTAACTCTTGAAGTCCAATTCCCCTTCTCTTCAGAGAGGGGGCAGCAATACTGTGCAGCACACAGGACTGATTTACCATCTCGCGTGAAAATAAGAACGCACAAATTAAAGTTTACATGTAACTGGGAAGGGAATTAACTCAAAGTTGTATACCATCAGCTTAAGATGGAAGAGATACGATCTAGCAAATCAGGACCAGAATTACAGTTATTCATGCAGAAAAGTATTTTCACACTTTACTTGCTAAAGGTCGGCATAAAGCAAAGAAGCGCTAGTCACAGACTACCCTTAGAAAAGTTAACAAACAAATGAGAAATTAAACTATTAGCAAAGAATATTATATATATACACAGTACTTCCACCAAAATAAAGTTAGGCATGGTCTCTCAAATTAGGAGCTACTCCTATTTGCAACCTTAGCAAAGAAAATTCATTTACTCTGAAATAACAAAGTAAGACTCTTATTTCTATGAGCCTTTAAAAGCAAGCTGCATTTGCAGCTGATTTATGAAGTCTCTGTCCAAGGTAAATGTTTATAAAATTTAATATTTCTTTATTAGCTGTTAAATCATACATGCACGCTTCATATTTGTATTCATTTATTTACTACGGACATCTAAACAGAGAACTAGTAAGAACCACTTCTTATTAAAGTAGAAGGAAATCTCATCTCTTTTCTTCAACACATTGCTAAATGCATGACTGATTTTCAACACATGAATGACTCCTACTTGGTTATCAAATTAGATTCAAGGAAAAAACCTCAAACCCCACACTTCTCCATAACCAATGGGCTGGAAGAGCAGAGGAGGGAGGTGGAATGAACAGTCACTATTTTCCTGCTACTTATTACATTGTTTTGTGATGTATGGCAATTATGAGGTTAGTGAGACAGAACAACCTTTTGTAGACAATCTTCAGGTCTCTCCATTCCAGGAAGCTGCACATTTTCGGTTTGCGGGCTAATACTGTTTGAACAAGTTCCCTTGTGATTTTCTTCTTTTCTTTGTCAGATAATGGCACATACCACTTCTGAAGTCTCAGTTTCCCCTGACGACTAAAAAGCAACATAAACTGCATCTGTGGAATTGGAAGGAAAAAAAAAAAGAAGAAAAAAAGAAAAAAAAGAGATTATTCTCAGTCCTCTGTTGGTTTTATAATGATTTCTATGATGGGAACCAAACAGAAAACAAGATAGCCATATAAAGCCCTACATTAACTACTAACTAGAGTGAATATTCCTAAAGCAGTAGCAGCGAATATACAAGATCTGGCAGCACGATTAATAAGATTCAACTAAACAAGGTTAGTCACAGTCAAAATGGAAGAAAGCAGACACAAGTTTCAGAAACAGATGTCAGAGCCACCAGACAGCAAATAAACCTCAAATCCAGACAAACCACGTCCAGCAGTGGCACGGCTGCATTTGCATTTACTACAGACAAGGAAAAGAACAATTAAAATCCCTAAAAGCAAAAACAGCAGCACAGCCCTCTCCCCCAACACCCAAACTCGTTTTCAATTGCCTGGACTACAGCCTTACAGCAGGCGCAATTAAGCCCTTCCTGAAAAGCCTCGGCACTCTTTAAGAGGCATTAAACCCCCGACGGCGAGTCCTCCGGCACAGAGCAGCCTCGCCGACCCTCGCGTTACACAAAAGGAACAGACGTTAAGTGCTTTTCCTGCCGTCCAGCTCTCGCTTCCTCCAAAGCAGTGATGTTGCAGTTACATTTCAAGGCAACTCGCCTGCGTTTTTCCAGCGGCTGTAACCTTATAGGAAACCGTGGCTTTTCGCTTCCCCCCGCCAACCTCCTTCTTTTTCCTTCCCCCGCCTTCCTGCTCGAAGTTGCCCGGCGCCGGGCAAGTTTCCCGGGCGATCGGCGCGGCGAGGCGCCCCGAGCCGGCGCAGCCTCCGCCCGGCGGCAGCTCCGCGGCGCTCCGGCCGTCCCAGCGCGGGGGAAGCGGCAGGGAGCGGGCGCCGCGGCAGGCAGCCGTTAACGGCCAGTCCCCAACGGTCAGCCGCTAACGGCCTCCCCCCGGGGCAGCGCGGGGGGGAGGGGGGAAGGAAGGAGGGGATACCCCTGTCCTCCGCACCCCAAACGCAGGCTCTGCGCCCCAGCGAGGGGGGCAGAGATGAGACGGGCAGACGAGCGGGTGCCCCCCGCGG
>JAUBOD010001050.1:155213-165586 GCA_032353885.1 Nothura maculosa
CGGCGCGCGGGGGGGGGGGCGGATTCTTCCCGTTTCCCCCCCACCCACTTAGGGAAACGCGTCCCTGCCCGGGACGGCGCGGCCGTGAAGCGGGAAACGCGCTTCCCATCAACGTTTTATTCCCCTGGGCGCCGTTTTTGTCATCACGAACTATATTGTCAAAATTAGCTGCAGTCAAGCTTTTTTTCTTTTTCTATTTTTTTTTTTTTTGGTTAAAGGGCACGACTTAAGATTTTTTTTTTTCATTACTGTGCAGCTAAGATAATTTTTTCCAACTAAAACTGCTTGGCTGTTTGGTGTGGGGGTTAGTTGGTTTTAATGCTGATAGGCTGGGAATAAAAGATGCAGGTGTAGTCCAAAATGTGGAGAAAAAACTCGTTCAGCTGAACTTTGCATATGCATTTTAAATAAAAACTGCAGTGACTTACATCTCTTGATACTCGTGGTGCACTTCACCTTATCAGC
Source organism: Nothura maculosa (assembly GCA_032353885.1). Classification (NCBI taxonomy): domain Eukaryota; kingdom Metazoa; phylum Chordata; class Aves; order Tinamiformes; family Tinamidae; genus Nothura; species Nothura maculosa. The sequence goes on from JAUBOD010001050.1 coordinate 155,679, forward strand.
GTTAAGGATGGAAATAATCAGACGAGGTGACTTTTAGCGGGCAATCTTTAAATGGCCCAGCGGCGTGACTGACAGAACGGGGAGAAAGATTGTGCTCCCCTCGCTGCCTCATCATTAAGAGCAGCTTCAATCGCTCTGGGATGTGTCATGCTTTTATTACTTTTTACTATCGACACCCAAAAAGAAAAAATCTATTCTTCTGGCTACAAAACAGCTGTGGCAGCAGAAACCAGCGCTGGAAATGCTTTTGTTATAGAAATGTGGATAGTCTGAAAGGAAAGCCAATTTTCCGGCGTTTCAAGGAATGCTATAACCAATTGTACTTGAGGAAAATTGCGGATATGTTACTTTCTCATTTTATAGTGCGGATTATAATTGCAAGATGAAAGTGGCATGGGAACAAGGCGACATGCATGAAACTAAGCTGAATGGATGAGGCAATTAGAGTGCTAGAGCCATACAGAAAGGGAGAACTGCTATTATGGGTACTTGTCCTCATCATATGTAACATTTATTCAGCATCCATCCTGTTCTCATTTGGAGTAGTCTTTTATTAAATCCAGGAACAGATGTATATGAATTTGCCAGCTGAGACAGTATGGAAAGATTCTTTCCGGTACATTGTTTTGTCCTCAGTAGTTTTAAAGTTTTCAAAGCAGTGCAGCTCTGTTGGTTCCTCAGGAGGCTCTTATACCGTGCTCTCAAATATCCCGTTGTTCAGTAGGCTTTCTTAAATTCCCTCCTTCCTAATCTGCACTTGTTATTCTTGATTTTAGCTTCCTCTACTTCATAAATTCTCCATCATGAGTGTTGCCACACTTAAAGTGTTTACAGATCTCCTAAATCATTGTGTAATCCCTCATCCAACTTTCATGTCTCTTTATCTGAGCCGCTTCCACTCTGTTATGGTAATGGCAGCTCAGAATTGAATTTCTGAAGGAGTCACACAGGACCTGTATTATGATTTGCCACTTCCCAGCATACTGAAGTATCTCTGCATATAGAGCAAACTACACGTTTTACACGTGCTTAATTAATGGCAGCACTAGAACTACCAAGTGGTTCAAGAAATACATGTATTTTGGTGTCATAAGGACAAAATTTAGTATCTTCATCTTTTGTTTCCGATGGTGCGTTGAATCACAGCGATGGGAGCTGGGGCTCAGCCTGCGCCTTCCTTCACTTCTGTTCCGGCTGGAGGATGCCCTTTCCTCAAGCCTGCCCCTATTGCCACTCACATGATGGTTCTTTAATTCCCTTCTGTCAAAATAGGCCTGCTTACCTTAAGCAGTTTAAGGTGTGATTCCGTAGGGGCTTCAGATAATCCAAATCCCATTTTCTCTCATCCCGCCTCTTATTCCCAGCTTTACACTGCCATCTTTTACCCTGTGCTGACACAAAGGCTTATGCTGCCTCTCACTTAAACAACCAGACTTTGCAAAAGAGGCTCATTTGGCCAGTGCAGGTGCGCATGAAATAAACAGCGGAGTCAGTCTGCGGATCCAGCTCCTCTGACAGCAGGGCAGTAACAGAGGTGACGTCCTCCCTGGTTGTGTTTTTCCTTCCAGGAACTTGGGACGACTTGCTGTTCGCAGGAGCTGTGATTGGTACTAATTACCTGTCTTCATACCCACTCTGTCTTTCTTTCCTGTAAGAAATTATGCTGTCATCACTTACCCATTGATCTAGCAATATACTGAACCAGCTGTAATTAACAAACTGATAAAGATACATATGATGCTTGAACAACAACACGATAGCCTGTGTGTATTCTGCATGTCCATGACAATGCAAATGTCATGCAGGCTAATTTTAGACACAACACAGTGAGTCTTCTGTTCATTAGCCTTTGTTTATTGTCTTACAACCAGCCTTAACAAGATGGATTTTAAAGAAACCAGAGCTCAGTATTTCAGTTCCTAAGCCATGAATTATAACCCCCTAGTTTAATAATGTATTGTATTTTTTAACTGCTGCAGTAGTAAAAATCCTTTATATTCCATTTTCCGATGTAAGGCAAGTCTTCAGGGGATATATCCATTGACCGTACAACATTTGGGGTCTCTAGCCAAGAGTTTACTCACTAGATTATTTTCAGCATGATTTAAGACACGGAAGAGAACTGCCTGGAGCTGGCCAGAGAGGAAGAAAGGAGGAAGGAAGCTTACACGAAATAAGATTAGATTTGCTTGGTTTTGCTTGGTGCAGTTTAGGTCTGCTCTTGTTTTGTTTTGTTTTGTTTTGCTTTCCAATTAATTAGAATATATTAGGTTTGTCTGGAATACGGATATGAAAATTAATAAGGCAAACTACAACATCCTGGCACCTGGCACTTCAGGCACAGCTCTAGTGCCAAATCCGAAGCCCCTGATAGCACTTTGTTGTGTTTTTGTTGTTGGCCAAAATGATGAGTAAAACAAGAGGCTTTTGTAACATGAGCAACTTATTAATTCCAAAGGGACAATTGGATATTACATTTTAACATCTTTCTTTTTTTCTTTTTTTTCTTTCGGGAAATCAGCCCAATATTTAGGAAAAAAAATTATTTACTCCCCCTTTCCTTTCCTTTCCAGTGCCTTCACCTTCTTGAATAGGATGGCAACATACTTCAAAAGTGCATGCTATGTCTTTGCATGTCTCCATTAAAAGAGGCAATGGATGTATCAGTGAGAATCATTTATTGTTAATTTATCTTCCTGATGCACAATATCAGACTCCATTTCCATTGACTGAATAACCATGGAGTCGTTATGAAGGCAATAAGAACTGAGTTACTAGCCTTGGGAGTGATTGCTGCTGGATTTTTGCCTTTTAAGCCTCCAAGCAGGATGTTGTGTTGCTGTGTGCAGTTCTCTTCCCCTTCTTTTCTCTTGTACCCTGGTCTGATCGCTGGCCCAGCTATGAGTGTATCCCTGTGCTTCATGCAGAACACTCGCCTCTCAGTGGAGTGCACACCAGTCCATAAATGACATTTTCCATTTCCATGCTCCTTTTTCGTGCGGAGCTATCTCTCTTGATGAAATACTATTTAGTGCAATCTAGTAGCCTGATTGCTAAATGCTAGTAAATCATCAAGGTCTCTCTAAAAATCCTTCCCTCTACTTGGCACAGGTGTTGTGGATTTGTCTGTGGAGAGACTTCTGGACATTAAAATCCTTTTAAATGAGATGATTGATTTATTTGGGAGTTGTGCATGCCTCCCTCTCAGAAGCACAGATGCCAGGCCAGGTTTGGAAAAGGCCCAGCCACAAAGTAGGCGCTGGGAGTGTTCATCCCTGAAGTTGGCTTTTCAGAGCAAAGAAGGAGTTTGTAGTGTCACTCTTCCAGTCTGATTATGCGAATTACAGAATCTAAATCAAAAATTAAAAATGACATGTTCATTTGGTAAATTATAAAAAAGTTGTATTATCTAGATTTGCATAGATGAAGTAAGGGAACACCGTTGCCACTCAGCAAGGGCTTCTCCTTATTTAAAATGTTCATCAAACTGAGCCTGGCACAAAGCACAGCAGCCCTTTGGATAAGACATACACAAGGCAGCAGGCAGTCATGTATGTGGCCTAGGGAGAAGCAGGATTATCTCCTTACTGTAATTTGGGTGTTTATTCACTATTTTTAATTATAGTAGTGCCCCAGAGCCTCAGAAATGAAGAAACAAACTTCACGGGTTTTGTCACATCTCCTGCTTGAGCACAGACATTGGACTAGATGATCTCTAGAGGTTCCTTCCAACCTCAACCATTCTGTGATTCTGTGACTCTGTGCCTCTTCTCTCTCTACAGGTACAAACTGCCACAATTCAGCTGGGAATTCCATGTTCCAGGGACCAAAAGCATGTGAGCCAGCTTTTTTTTTTTTTTTTTTTTTTTTTTTTGCTTCCCCTATCTCTAATACCGTGTCAGTATTTTGATTTAGGAGTCACTGAATAAAACGCCTCACATGCATCTTCCTCATCCTCTGGCACTCCTGAGAGAGCAGTAGCTGCATTTTGTGAAGTGGCTGATGCTGCAGGTTAGACAGTAGGTGCTTATTGGATCCATCCCCTCAGACAGAGAAGTACTAGTGCTGGCTAGTGCTGAGCTGCTCAGTTTTGCCCTAGATGAATGATTCTTTTTATATACCAGAGCACAACTTTGTATAAGGCACTTGTGGAATCAGATATTTTTAGAGCAAGGCGCATCTCAGTTTTCTGCAGTGCAGTTTGATCACCTTGACCCCACTAGAAGTCCTGGTTTAGGCGGTTATGTCATGTCCTGGTCTTTCCTATGAGACACACACAGATGATAGTCCTACTCATCCTTCTGTCTATGTGTGGACTAATATATGATGTAATATAGCTCAGAAGATGCTGCCTTTTGCAGCAAGGTGACAATCCATTTCCTATCCTTGTGCTTTCTTGGGTTGCCACGTTGCTTGCTGTGAGTAGGACAGAGGAAACAGCCTCACACAGCTTGCATCTCTGATTATGCAGCAGGCAGTTATTTTTTATGGGAACTTGGAAACTGGCCTCAAACTGCAGTGATAATGCAGAATTAAAATGTTCCCTATTATAGTCAGATTCGTAAATCTTCCAAGCTTCCGCATTGATCCTATAGTATTACACTGAACTTCCATTTCAAATCCTTCTGGATAGCTCAGTCCAACTTCATCATTTTAAGGAAAATACATTACATGATCTACCTCTTTCTTGCTATTAAGATAAAGGAAAACATTATGTGATGCCGTCATTTATTGCCTTTTTCTTTTTGGCCAAACTGTTTAAATCAGATGAAACAGGCAGCTGAAGACCTATAAACCATTTCCTCCCCATTTTGTAGACTCAAGAAGAATTTAAATGGTGAGTATATTTTGAGCTGACGGTGTCTCTCTGAAAGAACCTTTTATCCATAGAGATTCTAGTTTGTCAGACTCTCCTGACCCACGCTGTTGCCCTTGCTTAGTACAGCAATGTCATCCTTTACCTGGCTTAAAGCTGCTAAAGAGCAATTACAGCAAACATCTTTGCTAGGAGCACATAGGGAATGTGTGGATCAGCTGAAAGGATATATACCTGAGATCTCCAGGTTTTGAAGGAATTTTGAAGAACTAAAGGGCACTGAGTACTATAAAGCGAGTTCTTTTGGAAGGGAAATGTGATTCTGCTTAACAAAATCTCTAAATAGCTGATTTTGACTCTTTGCATTCACACGCCTCCTCACAAGCACCGAGACGCGTGTCCAGGTGGTCTGGCCAAGGTCACGTGCAGGAGCACATAGAAGATCAGGGTGGCGGGTGCTGAGTCTTCTCTGCATCTCTGTGACATCTGCTTTGGAAATGGAAGGTGTTTGAGTTCCACCATCTCATGATTTTGTTCCACCCTTCAAAGCCATGAGTATCATAGCTTTTTTATTCTCCTTATCTCGGTATTTTATGGTTCTTGTTTTAATTTTATCCCTATCTTATCTGTGGGTCAGTTTGTACCTTCATTCATGTGTTTTTAGTCCATGTCTGTATCTTTGGTGTCATACACATTCATACACACTTTTCCATTCATACTCTATTAATACCAATCTCAGTGCTTGTTACAAATCACTGCAAGAGAACTAAGCAGCTGCTCATTTTTCACTGAGCATTGTGCTCCTTAAGAGCAAAACTCACTTTTCATTTCCTTCTATGCAGCAGCATATCAAATACAGTAAGAACCATGTCCCATTAAGAAGACCCCACTTAGTCTCCTGCTTTAGGATGCTGTCCTATTTTATTACATGTACTATTGTGTCATTAGTGGCACCAAGCCAAAATAAGATTCGATTATTTGCTCAAGTCTGAAAGGCCACTGTTTCAAAACTGCAGAGTGTGCTATTAACATGGATGGATCCTTTGGCAACACATCCTTACTACTACAAAATACTTGCTGTGTGCAACCTAAGGCCCTTCTTACAAATTCATGAATAATTTAATCCATCCTGGCAGCTTTCATAAGCACTGCAGTCATCTGGAAGCAAAAAAGTTCATTGGTTTGTGCAGAATAACATAGTTATGCTCATATTTGATCTAGCTCTTTAGTGGGTAAGAAATATATATTTTTTTGCTAATTAATCAAAATCATTTTCTGCTCTATTACATTTGATAAATCTATTTAGAGGTCATGCTCAATGAGAAATAGTAACTCAATGCTGAACATCAAAAAAGCAAAAAGAAGACTTCTGAACTGTGCACAGCCCTAGATGCGTTGGAGGAATTCTGAGTTCTTGTTTAAAAATTTAACTACCAGTTGCCAGAAACTAACCTTTTATTTGGAAAATTTGGCCATCAAGAATTTCTTCCTTTGGTCATTTATTTTTATAAACGCTTCATCCCTGTGGCCTCCTTTGAGCACTCTTAACTTGGAGACACGGTCTGTGGCAGAGACCAAGCTGTCGGAAAGGAAATCAGATCTGAGAGTGAGCGGTTTTTATTTCCCTGGGGCACTATGGTGCAAAATGATAGCAACAGCCAACAAGTAACATTTATTGTGTTAGATGCATGAAAAAGTACCCAACGGCTGATTTCTAGTACAAATTTCTAAATATCATTTTTCCCTGTAAGCACTTGTTAAAAAATAAAAACATAGGAGAGAAGAAACATGCATGGGAGGGAATACATTAAAATGAGAAGTTCTTGCATTCTGTAAGTTTTCTAGAATACAGTCCACCCTCACATAGGGCAGAAGCTAAAGAATCAAACTTGCAGAAATCTGGCTATAGAATTTCTAGACACAACTGACCTGGGTAGGGCATTTTCAATACTATGAATACCCTTCTGTAACTAGAAAAAGGTCTTCCACTTGGTCAGATTTGCAGAAGGAACTCCTGTAAAAAATAAATAAAATAATAATTCACTCCTCTTCCCACCCTGCCACGAAGAAATGACAGTTTTACAGCTTGGTTTGCTACCAAAGGATCCGAATTATGCATCTTTCCTCTCTGGTCATGAGTAATTTGCATTCAGAGATGCCAAAGGACAGTGTAGTGAAATGACCCCAGTGTAGTGAAAGTCTCTGACCCCAGAGCCACTGAACAGTGTGAAGAAATTCAGCCTGTACATAAACTAAACTGCATGCAAACCTAAGGAGAAAAAAAAAAGACCGAAGCCTGAAACAGAGCAGCAAGCAAGGGAATATTTAGGTTGGTTTATATTTATTTACAAATGTTGGTAACAGATGGTTACCAACATTTCATCAATATGGCTGTTAAGCAAACTTAAAAGCTGTAACAAGCAGCACAGTTTATGTAGCCGCGCTTCTTTGGTCGGCTCTTATAGGTGTTATGCAGAGCAACTCCCATTACAATTCACGAGTAGCTGGAGGAGAATATAAATGTAAATATAGAGCCAGAAAAGCAGCACGATTGCCCAAAACTAGAGATCAGTGGTTTCTCTACCACAGATGCCTGCCTAAAGTGGTGGTTCTGTGCTCTAAAGACGATTTCCTCCTCTCCCAAGTACAGACTGTACTTTGGTTATTAGAGCCTGTAGAGGCTCGGGAAACAGACGCTACCTGAGCAACTAGACAGACATAATTTATTCTGCAGCTCCACTTGTAAGAGAGCATATTTAGTAGACAAGGTGAATTACTCTGCCTTTTTTTTCTCCACAATGCCATTATGTTTTTAAGTAAGAGGTAAGTTGGGAAATACAAAGTGCTGACTGACAGACGAAGGGAGCTGTTCACATGCATGCCCATGGTACATACGTGTTTCAAAATACCATCCAAAGAAAACGTACATATAAATAAGTGTCTCAGCTGAGTTCCTCCAAAAGGAGGCCTCAGTCTTAGGAATATCACGCCTGGAGTTGTTGTTCAATAGGAGGTATAGAAACAGCATCAGTGTGAGTTTCTATACCTCCTATTGAAACTCCTTAATCCAGCTGGGCTCCTCTCGCTCTTGAATACCTAATTCACTCATACATTCAAGGAGAAAGATGATGTCCTCAAAGGCAGCTGAAAGGAGCTGCCTCTGATACCAAAGCAGAGACAGAATAAAGCATCTAGTTTTATCACCCTAAATGGCATGGGCAATATAACGAACAAACAGCTATTTAAAAATGGAAACAGGAATGCTTGCTTAGCCCCCCCTCTTATCTGTCAGTACTCTGTAAATATTTAGACAGGAGCCGGCTTTCCTGCTGCGGTTGCAGCGAGCGGCGAGGAGCAGCGTTGTCGCTCATTAAGGGGGATATCGCTGCAGACGGTGCAGAGGTGAAGGCGCCGCTGTCGTTTCACTGTGTGACTTGGCTCTCAGCCTCGCCCAGGTTGGAAACCTTCGCTCAGCAGAGGCCCAGTGTGCCTGTGTGTGTCTGAGGAAGAGCTGCGCTGGTTTCTAAAGAGTCACTGCTAATAACTGCAGATCCTTGCAGAAAGAGGGGTGTGTTTGGTGGCTGAGCAGCATCATGAAAAGCAGATGGAGTCTTAACTAGAAATTAATATATTTTACGCCAACTTAGTCGATGATGTTAACATTTTTAAGAGACTGAGAAAATAATTATGTTTCTTCCTGCCTTTCATTTATACCCAGGAGATGCTGAAAACAACTTTTACACGAGCAAGTGGCTCCATAGCAAGCAGCGGTGAGCTTTCAGAAGCTTCTTTCTGTGGGGCTCGACACTGCACGCAACAAATGCAGTTTCAGCAGCCTACCCCTTGGTGTGGCGAGTGAACGCTGGCCTGGCCTGGCGATGCTGCTGGCCCCACTCATGGCCACAGAGCCAGTGCTCAGCTGCCTTGCGGTGCCTGTGGCCCCCGGAGAGGCCGGGGGCTCCCCCAGCTCCCGTTTTGCCTCTATCCTCACAGCGCATCTGGAAACAGATGGGTGCGAGGTCAGAGTAGTCCTTAATGCGGTGCCAGGCGGCGTGCGCCAGCCTGGAGTGTCGGTGATGGATGGGGCAGGCTGGAAGCTGGCGGGGCGCCCCAGCGCTCTGCGGCTCAGGCACCAGGCGCACGGAGGATCCCTGTCAGCCGCCGGGCGCTGCTCCTGCCGCGCGCTGACTCATCCTGCTCAGCGCTCGCTCGGCCGCAGGGCAAAGCACCGGGTGCTGCCGCTGCTCTGTGGGCCCACACGGCCTCAGCAGCCACTCAGGAAGCAGTGGGACACATGGAGAGGCAGAGCCGGGCACGCGGGCTCTGAGGTGGAGGAAAACCAGGTGCCCTGGAAGGCGGTCGCGCCAGTCACCGGGGATGCTCCTTTGCCCTCCGTGCTGCGGAGCGGAGCCACTGCCTTGGCATCTCCTGGGGAGAAGAAGCACTGGGCCCTGCCGGCAATATCTGCAACCTGTGCTATTCGTGTTGTCTTAGAAATCACTGGTAATGACACATTTAGGTTAGAGCAGATCACATTTTCATTAATGGTGCTGCTTCTGGAGAGGAACGCTGAGCAGTAATCATTATTATTGCTTTAACAGATTGTATCTGTGCGCTGCTGCCACCTGCCATTCTCAATACTACACTGTAGAGACAACCCTGTTTTTAAATCCTAGTGGACAACCTTGTTTTCAGTTCCATATTTTCAAAGCCCACAAAAGCCTAGCCCCAAATTATATATTTTAAAAATAAATATGTTTCAAGGTTCCTTTTCCTTGCTTTTCAGCTTCAGGGTCTTTAGCATCCATACAGGTCATTTTTCATTTTTTCTCTACAGTGAGCTAAGATTTTAGGGGAGGAAAGGACGGAAGGCAGAAAGAAAGGAGGAGAAGAGGGAACAGGATGGAAGGCAAGGGAAGGCAAGAGGAGGGGAGAGGAAAGGAATCACAGAATCACAGAATCTACAAGGTTGGAAGGGACCTCTAGAGATCATCTGGTCCAACCTTCCCGCTCCGGCGAGCACACCTAGAGCATGTGGCACAGGGCGGCATCCAGGCGGGTTTTGAAGACCTCCAGAGAAGGAGACTCCACA
>JAUBOD010001050.1:165631-175756 GCA_032353885.1 Nothura maculosa
CTGGCCACCACCGAAAAAAGCTTGGCCCCCTCTTCCTTACAATCCCCCTTCATGTATTTATACATGTTAATCAGATCTCCTCTCAGCCTTCTGAAAGGAAAGGAAAGGAGAAAGGATGTCAGTAAGACTGAAGAAGAAGAAAATAAGGAAATGAACTTTATTAAAAAAAATGCTATGAACTGGCACTTTCATCTAAAGTTTCATATAAAACTCAGCAGAGTTAGTAACTGTCAAGACTTGGCTCGCTGAACAAAGTGAAGGGCAAAGTAAATACATGTGTTTCATTGAGCAATAGCTCATCAAGTCAAAATTATCCATGCCAGCATAGAAGTTTCACAGGACTGTAAAGTTTTCTTCGATTTCCATAAATTGTCCTGCTCAAACTAGTTCATGTTTTTGCCCTATCAGTACTTCTCATTCTTGGGACTCTAACTTTCAGAAGCTGAGATAGTGGACTGACTGGGCACTATCTCGTATTGTCTTTATTATTATTATTATTTATTATTATTATTAAATGAAAGAACTGAGATTTCTGGCCTTTGTCGCTGAGTGCTACCTTTAATTCCTGAGCCACTGAGTAAGCAGGCACAGGAGAACAGGGTACAGGAGAACAGCTTGTCTGTCTGGCTGCGTGTCACGGAGATGGTAGTTCAGACAGAGAGTTAGTTAACCCAGTACGAGGGATCCGGAAATTACTACTTGGGCAGTGCTGTAAAAGTGCAAAATGATTTTAGAGCAAAGACACCGCTCTGAGTTTTGTCGAGAGAGCTCTTGCAATTCTCTCAAAGACCTGCCCAAATAGTCACCGAGTTCAGCATGAAATATGGATGCATTGTCTGAAAAGTGTAAAGCTGGGACTTCGTCCTGTATAAATCCCTGCATGCACTGATTTAGTTGTGGCATATAAGTTTGGCCGTGCATCTCATTTATAGCTCAAACTCTTTGTCACAGATTTGGAGCAAATGACTCCAGAATGTGATCCCTGACACCGGGAACAAGAGAGTCCATTTAAATGCAAACTGTGGCTTGGCCATGGTCAAAGGTTTGTGTTGTGCCATGTTGCCATTTTAAATGTGTGCAGAAGGAATGAGTTTTGTAGTTGAAAGCCTGATAATGCTGTTATCCATGTTCAATTTTTTAGCACCATCTGTTCTTCCCAAGTAAAAATTCCTGACAGATCGTATGGGCAAAACCTGACTTTTTTTTCTCCATGCAGCAGGCAAACCATTAGAGTTACAGAAATCTGGTTGGGCAAAGAAATATGTTTATAAAATGATTGGTTTAAGTCTTTGTAGTCTGAGAAAATGACTTTTTAATGTACTGACAGCTGTCTCCCTCTGGCATGTTTTCAGTTTAACAGTTTATGTTGGAGCCAGATCATTTGTTTCATAACTGGCTGTAGCATAACAAATGGCACATTTAAATCTCCAATCAGCCCACGTATCACATAAACGTTATCTGTCCCAACTGGGATACCTTTCCAATCACTACTTTTCCTATCCATACTTGAAAAAAAGAAGTAAATGAAATGGCCATGTGATATCTCTCTTTTAAGTCACATAGGAAAAAACGTGAGTTGACCGAAACACTTCACTTTTTTTTTAGTGTGTTTTAATTTAGAATTGAGGAAACTACCCAGCACATTATAGCACATTATTGCTCTTTCACTTGTTTACTAAAATAGTTCTCCTGTGACTATTTAAATACCAACTAGAAAACACGGGCTATTATTGTCAGACTCCTTGAGCCTGTTTCCAAAACCCAGTGGGCAGGTGACCATGTAAATATAGTCCTGGGTACTTGCAGGCTAAGTCAGGGGTGATTTAAATGTATTGGTACCTTGTTTTCAGATATGGCAGTGCTAGACTTGATGATTCTACCCCCAAATCTACAGCCTGTTGGGTTCACCTAGAACCATGCTGGTTTTATGTGGGTGTCTGGAGAAGAGGGAATAGTGTTTGGGTCACTGTCGCCATCCCTTAATGCATCAGCATTACATAAGGCGTCCTCATAACTGCTTTGGAGCAGCTCCTCTGTCGTGGGTTGAAAACTGCAATCTGGACAAAGAAATCAAACAGCAGTGGGGAAGCTGGAAGTGAAACAAAATAAAACGGCTCCTCAGAGAGAAGTTCTTTTCTTTTCTGTCCAAAGGGCTCTTTTTATATCCTTGTACCTGCTAAAAGGTCCTATGATCCTATGATAGACGTGACACAGAAAGGTCAACACTAGACTATTATTTCTATTATTGGCAGTGTGATGCAACATTTTTCTGTTTCACGGTGAGAAGAATATAGCCCAATTTGATCTTTTTAAGGTAGCGTGTTCTGTTTACCATGGTTCCCTGAACATTAATTTGATATGAATTCCTGACATCATTTTGAAGAGATGTAGCTGCTTTTTCTTTATTGATTAGATCCACTTACCATGGAACCAGAAGAATGTTCAGGCTTCTCCTGAAGCCCTTAGTATGTTCTGTGTTCCTGCAACATAGCATTTGTATGTTCTTTTAAATCCCCATCTTCAAATAAAAATTGTAACTAAGGTGAGAGGAATCTCTAGCAGACAAAAAAATTCTTTCTAAATAAACAATGAATAATACCATTTTCTGGCATTATTCTCTGGCGTATTCTGCGCCTGTGATCCATCCCCAGGCTATATGCACTCTGAACTGAAACATTTATTTTGTGTCAAAATAATGTGCTCATGGACCATGTTAAAATAGAAAACAAAACCTTTAAAATATGTGCAAGTGTTATACCATAAATGAATAGATGCATCAGGAAGGAAAAGCTATCTATAGAAAAAGTATCTAGATAAACATCTGCAGGGGAAAATGTCTCTGGAGGATGGCTTTTTAGATGAGAAAAAGAGGCCCCCTTAAGTTAGAATTTGCTGGCATGCTGTTGGAGGCTGTGCCCGTAGGAAGGAAAAGCAGAATACTTATCTGGGTCTTCCAAGATTTTTAGCATAATCTGTGGCAGGAAGCTACGAAGGCAGCATTACCAAGGTTGTACTGTCTTTATATTATATAGCTTCATTTCCCTATGATGACTAGGTGAATAAATTCACTCAGTTTTAAGCAAAGGGTGTTATGACCAAGCTGGACCCTGGGAGGCCTTACTGAACATGGTATTTACTGCTGGCTGGTCAAAGACACATTACAGCCCTAAAGAAGGTTGTACTCTATGGAGGAGTATGAGGAGATTTAGGGTAAAGGCAGGAAAACGACTGAGCTCCCTTTGAAACATCATTTAACCACATGTAGGCTGACATTCAATGGAAAAAGAAGCTTCATGGTCAGAAAGGGAACAATGGGAGATGTGTGAATAACACAGAAGATGCAATTCCAACTAGAAGGAATACTAAAGAAGGGAAATACAATTTGCTTTTATTGTTTAATCTGTCTTTTTGTATTCTTTGCATAACCTTGATGAGTGAAGGACTACTCATTTTTGAATTTGAGAAGTCTGGAAACACCTACATTTAAGCTAGGACGGATGCTGAAACTGCTTCTGTGCTTACCTATGGGTACATTGCAGCTCTTATCTGGTCTTTCTGGTAGTGGGGAACAGAGTAGAAGAGAGAAAAGGAAAGAGATCAGTTTATATTTGGGAACAAGTGCTCCCAGTTTTGACAAGAGAGACATAATCTGGGGTAGCCTTCAAGGCTGAATGGTTTTTTTTGAAGCCCCAGCACTCAGAAGGTGTGAGTAAATGGAGGACCAGATGCACAGACTGTGCATGAAGATCTTAGATCTGGAGTGATCTTGCTCCCTCTCTGACTTGGAAAGCAGACTCGTGGAGCTGCAGGCCAAGCAGCCACATTGCCCTGGGCAGAGTGCGGTTGTGAGGAACTCTCCCGGCACAGTGGCATTTCCAAAGCAGGCTCTTCCTCAGGGAATTGTGATTAACTGCAGCACAGGGCAGAGAAACAACAAAAACACTAAGTCCTGAGGAACAAAGCTGAGGTTGCAACAGTACTAGAAGCAAAATATTAATAACATTAATAATTTAAAATATATATTTATTAATAAGATTCAACAAAATACAATTTGGTACTGTGTTTTAAATTGTGGAAACTTGCAAGACGCTCTCTGCTCTCAAATGTGACCACAAGTAAATTATTTTGCAGGCATTCGGTTGACAATGGAGTGTCAGGAATGTCACCTAGGTGTGTACTGGAATGTCATAGCACGCATGTGCTCCTGTGATGGCACAAGCATTGTTGAAGCTCGCTCACTATAACAGATCTCAAATAAGCGATTGTTCTGAATAAATTGTCTATGCTGTTGTTTTCCCACAGCAAACAGAACAGAGCCATTTTTAAACAGGCTGGGTAAAACGACACAGAATTCACTGTGTGAAAAGAAAGGACAACTTCAATTATATTTTCCCTGATATTTTCTGAACGCTTCTCATAATGTTTTTTTATTGCACAATTCTTTCGGTTCAAAAACAGGCAAGGCTTTGGAAAGTGTTGCCTCCCACTAATAAACATGGGAGTTGCACACAATCATTCACTTAATGTTTTGGAACAAGGAGTCTCTTATGAAGCTTACAGAAGGGACAGAGCTTGGGAAAACTATGATATGGCATTTCTCCAAGCCACAGCTGAAGAGGACTGTGCCTTTGTTTCTTAGATTTCAGATGCTAATTGCAGTGGGATACTTGTCTGGTGCATTAGTGAAAGCCTTCAACAAGACAAAGATGCTACAGGAGTCGATATTTATGGTTTAGCAAATGAGCCAAAACCTCAGTATTTTACTGGGAAACACAGTGCTGTCTTCCTGATGAGCCATTATGGTGGGTTCATGACCTTTCACGGCCATCGCAGATCCCATGTCAAATCTTGTGAGAGAGGTGCTGTCAGTCCTAGATGGATGGGAGCAGCACGTCTCCCGAAACTCTCCCTGCAGTTTCAGCTGCATGCTGTGTTTCTGCTGTCTGAGGTCATGATTTACAGAACATTTGCAAGATATTTCACTTTACAGCAAGCAGAAGAGTGGCAGTGAAAAGGCAGAGACTAGGGAAGCAAGCTCGAGCGATGACTGATGTACATGTTACCCATGGAGGAACAGCATTTGGAAATACCCTGATTTACAAGGCACTCCTTAGCCCAAATGAATGGATATTTCAGGGGATTTCGCAGGCCACTCTGTCTGCCTTGCAGAAGGTCTGGTCACCTTCCCCAGCCTCCTGTCAGAGCTGCAGGGAGCCCACACTGCCCCAGAGCACATCAGCGTGACCCAGGCCAAGAGGGAAATCTTCACAGAATCACAGAAGGGTTGAGGTTGGAAGGGACCTCTAGAGATCATCCAGTCCAATGCCCCTGCTCCGACAGGGACACTCAGAGCACAGGGTGCAGGGTGGCATCCAGGCAGGTTCGGAAGACCTCCAGAGAAGGAGACTCTTCCTGGACTCTTCCTGAACCTCCCTGGGCAGCCTGTTCCAGGACTCTGACATCCTCACAATGAAGAAGTTCTTTCTCACATGGAGATGGAACTGCCTGTGTTTCAACATATACCCATCTTGAGCAGCTTCTGGCTATCAGGCAAGCCCTAGAGTTCATCTGCACCCCGTCCTTCACCACACGGCTCCCATTTACAGCTGAAATGAGGTGGTCGTGAATGCCGAGATGATGCCGCGAGGCAGAAGTCAGTCTGGGGCGGTACTGCCTCTCATCCCCATCACACGGAGTCCCTGGGGCACTGCTGCTGTTTCAGGGGACCAAAAATATAAATGATTTTTTTTTTCCATTTTCCATGGATTTTTCTCCAGGCTGGAGAGGATTAATTAGTACAGTGTTTGGAGACTAGGAAGATATGAAGTAGTAGGGCAAAAAAGAAGCAAGGGAAACTTTGTTTCGAAAGACCCTCTGCTTTTAGCAGCAAGCTGAGCTGAAGTGTGTATATTTTTAAATTATTTTTCATATTATATTAATTCTAGAGGCAGTCACACCTTTCCCCAATAATATTGCTAAAGCAATCTTCATCTGCGTCCACAGTGTTGTTCTACCTATCACAACTCTTTAGTAACTGGAGACATACCATAAATGTTAGGCATGTACTGGAAATGAAAAACTGTCTAAAAAGGATGTCTCATCCTTGAGAATGACAAAGTATTTTGCTGTCAGACAATCACCCACTGGCTGTCCTTTACAGTAATCCGAACTAAAAGGCTCTCAAATCTCTTTTAATGATCAATCTTTCATTTCAAAAAGCCTCAGAATGCCTGCATTATATTAATTATGGTTTCAGATTCTTTTTTTTAATGATAGCAATTAAAAGTATCAGGATAAAAATTTAATTAGGGCTCATGGATGGATAAAACTGCAGTTTGGATGGGGGTGGAGGGAAGACACATCGGCTGCTCCGTGTTTTACTACTCGAGTCTTACACCACACTGGGCACTGCTGTGAGCCAGTGTTCCAACTGGAACGGCTTTGCTTTGTTTAAATGCTCAGCACCACTTCATTTTCTTCTCAAAAATGTAGCATTGCTAAATGTTACCGTGAGAACAAGATGCCATCTTGTGGCCAGATTTTCATCTCACAGGCTGGAGGCTGCTTTTTAAAAAAACTAGTTCAATTATCCATCTAGCTTGGGGGTGCAAAATAACTAAACCAGTGTTTTCAGATTTCATTATAAACTCAAATCCTTCCCTAAGACCCAAGGGCTTTTACAGTAAAAAATGGGTACTTTTGAAGTTAAATTGGATGTTATTAATCAAAACCCAGAAATTGGCGCTTCAATATAATAAACATTTATGAAATTATCAAAGCAAAATGCCGATACCTGCAATATTTCTTCCAAAGTAAAGCAAACATACTAATTTTGCAAAGTGTAATGATTTGTTGCAACTACTTGGGAAAAAAAAAGTGATGCAAGCAGTATGCAAGGGAAAACCTCTGATTTTCATTATTTAGGTTGGTAAAAATAACTGGAGGTATAAGGAGTACCTCATCTGTTCTACACATTTCCTTGCTTCTCATCATTAGGTACCAGGCTGAGTAATAATGAAACCAAAGTGCAAAATCTCCTTGAAGTTCAGATCTTGTAGATTTTCAGATTTCAGATCTAGGGTTTTGTCCAGTTGGTTATTTAAGTACTGAAGATGCAAAGTGTTGCTTTTGATACCCTGTTCCCCATGCTCAGATATATTTTGAGCAATATACAGATCCACTTTCTTACTGCAGCCTCTTGTGTAAATGAAGTGAAGGTCAAGGGAATGACTGCAGCCATGTTCTCACAATGGAGGATAACTACTGCAAGGACGGTACTGCAAGCTCTAATGCAGGACACATTACAGGCAAAGCAACAGAGCCCTAATTATGTCAGAGATATCTCCGGTCTCTGGATTAACTCAGGAATGAAAGCAAAAAAAGGGATATGATGCTGCTTTAACTCTCATTCCAATTTCATTTTAAAAAAACAGTGGTTTCATCTGTTGGACCTGCTGACCATCTGTGTACACCTACAGACTGTGTGTACATATGGACATTGATTATGTCTGAGCTATGTAGACTCACAAGCATGCTGGCTATGTCTATATATCCGCATTCACAAGCAAAGCATGCCCAGAAACATTCCCAACTGCTGTGTGGAGGGCCCATGTCTATGCTGGATCACCATCTGGCTCTCAGATCTGGGCAACGCTGTGGAAATTGCCTACTAGCCATGGCCACTCTGCTGTTTTAACTGCCAAACTATGCCTGGAAGTTGTCCTTGGAGGAACACTCGCTCAGTCAAAATTTGGATCAAGAGGTTACTAGTGTAGAGAACTGGGATCTCCTGCTCAGAAACATGCTTGAAATGATTAGCAAGGCGAGACACAGAGTTATGCAAGTGTTACATACACAGCCAGAGCAACATCAACATTGCAAGTTATTGATTTGCTCCAGCGCTGTGAGACCTGTGGTCTGTGCCCTGGCCAACCCAGCATGGGGTCAGACACCTCTAGCCCAGACCTCTGCCACCTGCACAACCCACTGCTGACCTCAATCCCTGTGTGCGGGGGCTATCCCAGGGGATCAGCCTGCTGCCTTTTGCTCTTGCTTGGACAGCCAGAGGGAGGTGGAGAAGTACAGCCAGCTCCAAGGCTGCATTCGCTTCCCTTCTGCTGCTTAGGGGGTGGAAAGGAAGGCAATTAAAGCAAATTCTCAGGAGAGAGAAACAAAGATGTATTCTAGGCCATCAGATGTAATAGCTATAGACTACATGTGCTGTTTCATCTTGCTAATGTCAATTTGTGGAAGAGCATAATAGAGTAAAGGTGTGAATGTGAGTATTGGATACAGTAGAAAGAGATACTCTCTACCACTGGCAATTGATTTTTCTTTTTGGCAGGAAAATGGCTTTTATTCTCACTGCATTGCCAATGAGGGCTTCAAAGCCCATCTAAGCACTGTTTGCCTTTCCTTTTACTCTGCATTGCAGCTGCACTGCCCAAGAAAGAGGATTTTTTTTCTGACTGTACATTCAAGATTGGCCAATGAATGTAAAGCAGAAGTCACTACTCTCTCCTAGCCAGGAGGCATCACGATCACAGCAGAAAGCCAAGGGCATGAGCATGTTCCCATTTTTCACAGATGTGTCTTTGCCTACATAAGCTGAGACACAGGAATAAATTCTGTTGGCTTTGCTCGGAAGTGCTGCACTGTGATGGCAGGAACGTAGTGAAACATTAAATACTGGGGAAGGTTATTGAGTAACAAGAGGAGTACCTGTCACCTTTTGGCTATGACAGCATGAGAAATGCCATGTGTATTTTCTAGGTAGCAGTAGAGCAGTTTCTCTCCATCCACAAGTTTATGGGGAAAATTTGATCAAAATGGTGAAAAATATGTAGTTTTATTGCTTTATTTATTTTTATTCAACTGCATCTGATTAACACTGAGAAAAAAGAAAGTGAGAAGAAATGCAAATAAAGCAAGCAATTTCTTTCTTACAAAGTTCTTCTAACTTTGACTAGTAGTATCCTGGCATGGGTCAGGTCAGGAACATACACTGCTGTGTAGTCAGCAGGATCAGGAACCAAAATATCTATAAATGTCAGATGTACCTTTCATAAATTGTAAAGGTGAAGGGAGCCACTGTGTTCATGCACTCTTATCTTCTGTATAAACAGGACATAGGGCTGTTCTCTATAGCTGAATGAGAGCCAGTCTGGAAATAGAATTTCATTTTAAGACCCTGTGCAATTCCCCTGGTAAGTCATTCCTGGTGTTAAATTTCTTACTTCAAGGAAATTGTGTCCTATTTCAAGGCTGAATTTATCTGGCAAAGTTCAGCTTCCAGCTACTGAATCTTGGTAAGCTGCTGTCTGCAGGATTGAAAAGCTAAGGATGAAGGGAGCTGTTGTTTTTGGCAGGGAGAAAGAGGAGAATGTGTAGCTGTTGTATTTTTTATCATTAAGGAAGCAAACACACAACACAGGCCACTGCTGATAGCAGAATGCCAGGTACTTGAAGGTCTTCCTCCACCCTCTTTCCCATAAATTCATGCCTGTGAAGGCAGCCCTCATGTCAGCACTTTTTCACTCAAAATGATCATAAGACTCCCTATCCTACCTTGCACAACCTTGGTACCATGCTCCCTTTAAGCCTTGCATCGTAGGGATCCCCTCTCCATCCTGGATCATTTTCTGTATTCTTCCTTTTAAAGACCGCCCTCCACACATCCTCCCTGAAGGCACATTTTTCTAGCAGTAGTCTTAGATTGATGTGTACAGAGATGAGGCAGCTTTCCTACCTTAACTATATTCTTTTTATAAATGTATTCATTCAGGTTACAGTGATTTTCTGACTCATCGCTGTCTATGACAAATAATCCATACCCTCTGCTGACACAGGTATGTAGATTTACCTTCAGCAAGAGGGCTGAGAAGTTGTTCCTCAATCAATCAGGCTTGCTTTCAGCAGGGTCACTGACCTGGCCTGGGCCTGGGGCTCGGCTGCTGCTGCGACAAGCCTGGTTCTGCTTCGACAGCTCACCGAGCTGTCAGCCCATGTCGCTGTCCCCGGCGCTCTGATCGAACAGGTTAAGCTCCAGCGAGGTTTCTGCTCAAGCTTCTGCTCATCTCTAAATCCAAGTAGTCCTTCACTCAGCTACCAGTTCAAATTTAGCAA
>JAUBOD010001050.1:196245-231305 GCA_032353885.1 Nothura maculosa
CAGCCTGTTCCACTGCTCTGTCACCCTCACAGTAAAGAAGTTCCCCCTCACCTGCAGGTGGAACCTCCTGTGCTTCAACTTACACCCATTACCCCTTGTCCTATCAATGGCCACCACCGAAAAAAGCTTGCCCCCCTTCTCCCTACAATCTCCCTTCATGTATTGATACATGTTAATCAGATCCCCTCTCAGCCTTCTCTTCTCCAAGCTGAACAGGCCCAACTCACACAATCTCTCCTCATACGAGAGATGTTCCATTCCATTAATCATCTTTGTAGCTCTAACGCTTTTTTAATAATTTATTCTGTAAACTCCACGTGGGGTCCTTAGTTCTCCTTTTCCTGCACAGTCTTTGTTCCCCGCAGCCCGCCCATGCGACAGGCAGCAATGAGACCAACTTTGCACCCGGCAGGAACATCTCTCCAGATAGTCAAGGGCTTGCCAATGTGCTGGTGGTTGCCACCACCGAAGGGATGTTCTACCGGTTTCATAGCCACACTACAGACACGTGGCCAGCAGTTCCTCTTTGCCTTGTATTTATGGTAAGCATAGCCAGCGTTGAGGATTGGCTTGTTGATACAGCCTCCACCAGCAACGATACCCACAACACTGAAAACTGTGTTGTGTGCACTGATTCTAGAGCACTTGATCCTACCATCCATTTCTTTGCCAAAGAAAAATAACCTAGAAGACCTCATAACTTATTTAGTCAATTGCATCAAAAAGGACTAATGATATGCATAATATAGTAATTAGCTTTTGGCAGTGTTTATGATATTCAGTTTGGGGAAGGTTTGCATGCTAGTTCTGATTAATACAAATGAATCAAATTTTATATTTGTCTGTTGTCCTCTCCCTAAAAGGCATAATGATTAATGATAGCAAAATTAAAACAAGATGGTAATAATAGGTTACACTTTGCTTTTTAAATTTTAAGGAACTTTACAAACACTCAGTAATTGATTTAAAGCCTGTTTATCCTTCAGTGTGAATGTGGGGAATATAAGAAAAATGTATTAACCGGAAAGACAGCAGAATTCAGAATGCTCCCCACTGAAATCAAGCAATGTTCCAGTTCAGGATTAATGAAGAAAAGTATTAGATTCTTAGGCAGATGATATTAGAAAGGAGATCTTTGAGATGGTAGGGACCTAGAAGAAACTAGACCATTTATAACAAGGCTGATACTCTCCTGATGAAGTATCTTGCTGTCTGTACCAAAAATTACTTCCACTGACTGGTGTACATTTAGAAGCATATTTAGGCATAGAGAAGCTGGAGCCACATAAACATGATATCTCACTGATGGCTAGCACACTTCTAGTGAACTCTCACTGAATACTCAATTGTGAGGCCACCTCTCACGTGAAATATTAGTCACTATGTAGAGGAGTGTGAGATTTGCACTCAACTTTCTCTTGCTAAAAGCACTGTGCAGCGTAGGCATAGTTTCCTTATCTGCTTTATACTCTTTTATATAGTTTTTCATTCTCACTGATTAGCGGCTGCTGAATTCCATGCTTCTGTCCTTGAGGCTGGTCTCTACAGCATTCATTTTCCTTAAGACGAATTTTGTCTTTTGCAACAAGGCTTCCTCAGAGTAAGGGAGAGGACATATCAGCTAGGCTTAAGGTAAGGCTCCGTTTTAAGGTCAGAACATAATTGCTACCCTTGAATAATTGAAGTGAGATACATCTCTCCTTGGACTTCAGCTCCGTTAATTAGTGTTATAGTTTATTTTTCATAGTTTATTTTTTGACATTTCAAAAAAATAAACTATTTTTATAGTTTATTTTTTGACATTTCTTGTTTCACTTATGTTTAATGAAGTTATGTTCCAGCTTGCAGTAGAATGGGCAACACAGATTGCTAGCAAAAAGGCTTTTTGTACAGAAGTCTAAAGGATTACAGGAAAGAAAACAAACTTACGATAACCATCACAGACATTTCACAGAGATGACAAGCTTAGAATTGTTCTTGGACGAAAAGTGATGTTTGTGGATCCTATTTCAAATATTTTCACGGAACACACTTAACATCACAGTAACACAAGATGGAGGGACTGCAAATACCATATGCAGTAACCCTGAAGTGTGGAGTATTGGCAGACGCAGCACAGAGGCATTGAACTGTCTCCGCATGGAGCCAGATGGTGTTCAGGAGCAGTGTAGCTCTGCTGCACTGCTGTGCTGAGCTAAAGGAGACTGCGTAGCAATTTCCAGTCTCTAGTCCTTCAAGATCCAAGCTGACCTGTGCACAGAGCTATACTGCATTGTGGCTTCAGTGGAGTTGGAGATCCATGTACAGTAGTTGTTACGTTGCATGAGCATCAGGACTGAGAATTTGAGCCTTTGTGGTATGTGAAACCAATGTGGATAGAAGAACAGACACTGTTTGCTCACAGCCACTCTAAGACCTGCTGCTATGTTCTGTATTTATTGGAATTTACTAAAAATAAACAAACTTAATGTGCAGGTGATTATTAATCCTTGAAAAAGTAATATCAATATCCATTGAGTTTGACCATTTTAGTCATAATGTAGATGTTGAAAGCAAAGTAGAAAGTTAGTATCTCAGAACCACAAAATGATTGAGGTTGGAAGGGACCTCTAGAGATCATCTAGTCCAACCACCCTGCACAAGCAAGGACACTCAGAACTCAGGGACACTCAGGGTCACATCCAGGTGGGTTTTGAAGATCTCCAGAGAAGGAGACTCCACAACTCCCTGAGAAACTCGATCTAGTGCTCTGTCTCCACCTTGTTGAACACTACCAGGGATGGTGACTCCTCCTCTTCTGTGGGCATCCGTTCCAGTGCTCTACTACTCTGTGTAGAAAATTTTCCCAGTATCTAACTTCAACCTCTTCTAGTGCAACCATTTTTTAGGGCCATTTTTGCTTGTCTCTCTGGTAGCTCCATGTCTGTCTTGTACTGGAGAACCCAGAACTGGATACAGTTCTCCAGTTGTGGCCTCACTAAGCCTGATAGAGGGGGATAATGTCATCTCTGGACCTGCTGTCAACATTCTTCCTAATGCACCCCAGGATATCACTGGCTCTCTTGGCCACAAGGGTGAATTGCTGTCTCATGTTCAACTTGTTGTCAACCAGTTCCCCCAAGTCCTTCTCTTCAGAGCTACTGTCCAGCAAGTCAAGTCTAAGCTTGGTGCTCGTACTGGTGCATGGAGTTATTCCTCTCTAGATGCAGGATCCTCTACTTGCTTTTGTTGAACCTCATGAGGTTCTTCTCCACCCACCTCTCCAGCCTACCCAGGTCTCTTTGCATGGCAGCACAGCCTGCTAGTGGGTCAGTCACTGCTCGCAGGTTTGGATCAATAGCAGACTTGCTGAGGATGCATTCTGTCCCTTCATCCAGGTCACTGCTGTATAAATGGAACAAGTTGAGACCCAAATACTGTCCATTTCACGGCCCCCAAGAGAGCAGATGGAGTGGTGCTGCCATTTTCCTTTGTAACTTTTGTAGTGAAGTCCTGTCTGATGAAAAAATAGTCAAGAAGAGTAAGGATAGATGTCTGCTCTCCAAGAACAGTGTTGAATTGGCTGGATGCAGTCTTGCAGCAGTGCAGACACAGTCTGAGACCCCAGGTAATGATGAGCTAAATGAAGACCATACCTAGGTCCCTGTCTGGGGTCATATCCCTTTCCAAGTGTCATAGACATCCTTGATTCTAGTTGCTTGTGGCCTTCAAGAGAAATAAAGATAAGATCCAAATAGTGGGCATTCTTTGGTGGAAAGAAGGTTTTGTTCAACATCACACATTAGACCACTGAGGTGAAGAGTTAGAAACAGGATTCTTTTTGAAATCAGAGAATTCACCTCTCCTTTGAGATAGCAACTGTAGTGTCCTCCCTCTGTAACTCAATTTTATTGAGGTGGACAAATCCATAGTTCTCAGGAAAGTCTTGGGGCTAAATTAGTTCCAAAGTAGCAAATCATTCCCTGCTGGCTTGCTCTTCAGAATGCCACCAACATCTTTCCTTTTCCAGTTTTAGATCAAAAGTTTTCTCCAGATAATAATTCCCATTGCTGAACTTTATATTACTAGGCTATCAACCTAGCAAGTGATGCCAAAATCTGATGTATCTCCTGAACCTGAATAAATTATGTGCCTTTTTAAAGTGTTCATGCTCCTGGCATCATGCAAACAGTAGAGTTTGACACTTAAATCTAAAACTCATATTTAGCTTACTCCAAGACCTTGCAAATACATTTCTGGGCTACAGCACCTCAGTCTTTCAAACTGATATGTGTTTCACCTTTTTTAGATCACTAACCTTCTTTATTATTTGTACGTGTATTAACTCCCTTTTGTTCATGTTGATGATCACACTTGAATCAATCTCATTATTTTCTGTAAATTCTACTTCTTTAAGCATTTCATGCACTTCCCCTTGAAACCTTTACCGTCTTGTAATGCTCCAGCTGAAGGATTTATTGTCCAAGTGCTGTGCCTTCTCATATTCTATAAGGCTGAGCAAGCTGTCTATGTTTAGTGAACTGGTTAACAAAGTAAAAAAAATTAACTAAAGAAACAAGAATTCTCCTTCAAAGGTAGGAATGGCTAACTAACAGGACAACAATGAATTCCTAACAGGAAAACTTAATTCCAAATATTTGTTCAAAGATAACAGCTACCATGTCAGATAAACAGCTTTGATATGCAGGATCCAAGGTTAAACCTAACACAAAGAACTTGAAAAATGTGATTTATACAGAAAGCATATTACTGAAAACTAGCCTCAAAGTGCTGGTCTTGCATAGAAAGCTTATTTACAAAGCGCACAGGTAAAATATGCTTGATAAAAATAAGTAGATACTACTTCATAAAAATATGTATATAGTTTGTGTCGTCTTAATCAAAGCTCTTTTAAGGGTACTTTTGGATTTCTGTTGGAGTCAACAAAACATTTGCTCCTTAAAATGTCTTGTTTCAATGAGTCTTCTTCTTCATCTCCCTGTATAGATGTTTTTGTATTGTTTTGTTAAAAAAAGACCTCTGATATAATTCTTCCTTCCTGCACAGTAATTTCTTTAAGATGGACACCTGAATGTTTATGTTATTTCAATATATTAAATCTGTGAATAACTAAGGCCTTTTTTGACCCATTTCTTCAGTGGGAATGATTTGCATTCATTGAGATAAGTTATTATGTTAGACAGGTAAAGCTTTATATTATTTCACAGTTTCAGAGACTAAAAGCTTCTCTTAGAAAGTCATTGAAAACAAATCTCAAAATGATAATACAGAGAACTGCAGATCTTATTCAATAGCCACATCCACAGAGGAAGATATTATTCTTAAGTATGTGTGCATTTATCAATAATTATATTTAATTTCTCTTATTTTTTTTCATGGACAGTATCAAAATTTTACTTCAGTGCTACTTTATCAGTGAAAATGTAATTACCTTTGTGCTAGCTTAAGGAATTTAAGGTGAAGCTGCCTTGCTGAGAAACTGGCAGCAGTGTTTTATGTGCATTTTCCCTGTTGTTATTTTTAATGCTTTATGCACATTTTTTCAAAGTGGGAGAAAGTTTTCATCTATTACAAATGCCATTTACTGGAAATGATTTCTTGAGTTGTTATCCACTCAGTACGTCCAATCCTTTCTTGACAGACTAGAAAATCCTGATAATGGACACACATCCAAGCTATTTTCTCATGGATTTGAGTATTAATTCCAGGAATAAACTCACTGACACTTGATATCACAATATTTTTACTTGGTCTTGTAGGTAATGCTTTCAAAAGCATTTCTGGCTTTACAGTATATTAAATAATATCAATGAATTAAAAAAAATCTAACTTTGGGAGGAAAATTCAGAGTATCTCAATGAAGAAAATATCCAAAAAAGATATGATCTTATACATATTTTTTTAAAGATACTCTCTCTTCCGTGTATCTCTTTTATGAATTAACAAAGGCACTATAATTTTGAGACAAAAATTTAAGTCTAAAATAATAAGGTACAAGAATATTACAGGGTGTCTCAGAGGTACTACTTATTGAGACTGTGCAGCTTAGTGTGGTTGGGGTTGGGAATACAGCACAGAACTGTTTGTGCTTTCCCATGGTGCAAGTCAAGAAAAATAATATTACCAACAAGAAGAATTCTAAAGCAAAGAAACAAAGATCCATTCGGATGTAAGAGGATGCTTTGAGAAGATGAAGTACATTCTCATGTACTTGTCTTTGGTATGCTAGGTATATACAAACAACCTTGTAAACTTTTATAAAATGTCTACTAGAAGATACAAATATATACACACACACATAAAGCCTATCTGTGGATTAGGGTATTTGTATGGGGGTCTGATAAGTGTCCAGCATTCCTCTTGGAACTGTGTGTAATGGGTTCTTCTCTCTAATATCTTATATTGACTGTAAGGCAGGTTTTGTGTGTGTGTGTGCGCTTGTATTTATCCTACAAAAATATGAGGCCAATGTCTTGAGGCTTTAGTAAAAATATTTCAATAATATAGTTTAACAGGGAAACAACAAATGGGTTACACATATCTCTGCTTGTATTCTTAAGGGCAGACTTTGAAGGGTGGGTGATGCAGTAGCATGTGGGAAGGATAAATTAAAATAGCCAAATGATGCAGCATTTATATTAAATTATTTGAACATATGTACTTAAAAGTCAGGAATGGAAAAGCTTTTGTGTAGCCCTGTTAAATATAGGAGCACATTCAATTTTGGTTTGAACTAAGCAAAAAGAATGGGCTTTGGAGATGTGTATGGAGCAAGAAGAGGTTAAGAAACTGTTTATTTCCTCTTTCTATCCTTGTAAACATGTGAGTAGTCACCCTGGCTTCCACTGAATTATTTATGTGTTATATCAGTGTTTGCAAGATGAGACCTTTACAGACCAGGTCTATACCTGATGTTAATTTCTCTTAACAACTGAAGGTGAATGATGGAGATGTTTGTTGACATGAGTCTTTACGCATTGATGCATTTGGCCTGTTTACTTCAAAACAACTTGTAGAACAAATTCTTTTGCAATGCATAACAGACATGCAACATTTTTACGTCAGTATTAAATCAAAATGCATCCTAGGGCCTTATATTTCTATGATTAGCAGTCAGATTACTAACTACATTTGGTAAGTGTCTTCTAATGTAGCCTGGCAGCATATCACTTCTGCAGGAATCACCAGGCTGTTACACTGAAAAGTAATAATAGTAAGTTGCAATCAGATAAGGAGAAAATAGTGTAGAAATAAACGACAGCAATGAGAGAAGGAAGACAAAAACCAGACATGCAGACTTGTTGTTTTTTATGATCCTAAAGTTTGACATGAAGGCTGGCAAAAAGCAAAAGCCTATTGTGTATGTACTGTGTGATGAGTAACAGCAGACCTCTGGCCTGCTTGAACAGCTGCTGCTCATGTGTTCCTGGAATATCTCCTTCCGAGAGATGCTGGCAGGGGAAAGCAATGAGAAAATAACAAGCAAAACGTTTAGGCCTCAGGAAAAAAAATGAATATGGACGGATTGGGTTTGTTTTGGGTGAACTCTTGGAAACTGATAGGCCTCCTTTTATTTTCTGAGTTTCTTTTTATGAATTTTCAAGGATTTGAATAGTTCTCTAGTTTCTTGTTAAAAATTTGCAAGATTGAAAAGATATAGAATACTTCTACATTAGATTTTAAATATACTGTAAATATATGCCATGGAATAGTTTTTATAACATCATCAAAGTTGCCTCTAGAGTTCTGTTTTGAAGGAATAAATGCTCATTAGTCTATTTGTCAGCCTCTCAGTATAATTTATCATTTTTATGCTAGTGTTTTTTATATGCATTAGCTTAAAAATTAAGATATTATTATACATTCGTTCACAAGCATGGACTCGGCAGCTTCAGAAAAGGTTAGAACCTCAGCTTGGGCTGATTTCATAAAATGAATTTATGGATTACAATATTATTTGGCCATCTTTACCTACGTAAGCATTTAATTAGAGCCCCAATGAGAACAATTATGTATTTATTGGAAAATTTCATTTGTGATTTTCTTATAATTGTATTATATGGCTTTGTGGTTGCTACACTCTTTTATGCACACTGAATTGTAAGATTAGCCTTATATTGAATGTTATGAATTGAAAATTTTCAGAAATTCCTGATTTTAATGTGCCAGTCATGTCATTATTTGGTGCACTTGCCACCTATTTTAAAAAATACATATAAAAAATAGACCTCCAAAATCTTATTTCAATCTTTTTTTTTTCAAAGTAAAATCAGAAACAAAAATCTATTAATCATTTTGTACCAGTGACCAGTATGTGGTGCTTTATTTTTGGTGCGATTTAGAACATGTAGAGAATTCAAATTAAAGGAATTTTAGATTACAATCAAGATTTAAAGGACCAAATGAATGAAGTGTGTTACTAGCACAATCTCAAACATGACAGCAGGGCTAATAAAAAAATATATATATATTTCAGATTAAGGAGGTTTAGTCAAAATAAATTATAGAAGACTTTACAAAGGCGTATATTTCAATGCTCTTCAGAACTTGGCTTGCCTCACAAACCAAAATTTTTTGCCTCCATTATCTGAAAAAAAATCTCCCTGCAAATGCAATTTATAATAGAGAAGGTAAATCTTCCAAAAATTTTAGGAAGAAAATGGGGCAGAAATAAACTGCTAGAAATAACTCATCTATGATCTTATGCCCTTTGTCTTAGTAAGACCTTTTACAAAACATCAGGAATACATAACCAAGTTGAATCAAACCAGGCTTCTTCTAGCCTGCTAGCTGCATTTGCACTACGGCCTGCAACAGATACATGGGGTTCAACTGTGAAATCAGGGGCATGCCCCAAGTGAAATTTCCCAGCTTCCAGGTCATGAACCCTCCTAAAGCACAAATTCCAGCTGCATCTTCATGCTGAACCACCCATGGCAGATTTTTTTATTCTATTCTTCATCTTCATTACTTGTCATCTTCACCATTCAAATTTTTGGCTTTCAGAATTACCTCTGACATTAAAAAGTTCTCTGGCTCATTGTTGCATGATTTGGGGTGCAGTAATTCTGTTTGGTTGTTTTAGAATCTTCTCCATTAATTTTATTGCATGCACTTAATTCCTTAATTATGTCATTTTCTGTTCACCTCCCTCATTCCATTGTGATTTTGTAGAGTTCATAATATCTATTCAGCAATCTCTCTTCCAGGACTGAGAGGCACTTTTTTTGTCAACTCATTTTATGTTTTTTAGTTACAAAATCTTTTGAGATGATAAAACTGAAATTAAGAATTTAGATTATTTTATATCCTACATTTTTAATAGAAGAGACATTTTGCTATCAGTTACTAGTATTGTTTTAAAATAGAGATTCTAAAGTATTCTTTATTAGCAGGATGAAACCATTTCAAGAGTGTCTCCTTGAATTCCAATATGCTTGCCACAAAGCGGGAGAATAAATACCTCTGCTGTTTTAATTTGCCTTTACCTTGGAGCAGAGGTTTTTCAATCCAGCTCAGATATGATTTTCTAGATTAATTTTCAGTTTATATGTATTAAAATGTTAAATATTAAATCAAACTAATTTGTAAAATTGAATGATTGGTACCATTTTTAATCACATAACTCACTCTTTTAACTAAATATTATACAGCTAAGTGCTGAACAACTTTTTGAAAATATTGTCAAGAGGTGTGTAACGGGAGACTATAGCCTATTATTATTTATGTAAGTCAGAATTACTTCATTTTTAGTTTATTGTTTAACATATTACAAAAGCTTTTGTTATCTTAGAAAAACTCCCTCACATTAGTAAGCTGGTGAGCCTGCTGTCTTTCCCTGGGCACTTTACTATTGTTAATTTTCCAAGAAAGCTGTTGATTGACTTACCGTCTGTGAAGATATCATAACATACAATATACTCACAAACTTTTGAAATTAAATTCCACTGTTTGGCAGAAATGGGATCAGGTTTACCAGATGATGAAGCAGAACTCTCTAATCAGGGTTCAGGATTTAAACAGCACAGTACATTTTTCTGTAGATGCATTTTGAAGAATAATTTGTTAGCATTCAGTGCCCTGTAGACCTTCCCTTAATGCACAACATTTAGAGTTGGTTGAATAACAATGAAAAAAAAATTCAGATGAAACATGCTATAATTAGCAATTAAAACTATGCACATCGTCCACTTCTAAAGCCAATCGGGGGTCAGTTTCATATTCTTGTAGCTAATCAGAATAAAAGCAAATGAAATTTTTCTGATTTGTTTCCTTTTTCTATGCCAGATAAAATAGAAGAGAGAACAACAGGCAGAAGAATCTGAATTCTAATCCCAACTCTTCCACATTTTTTCCCATTTTATTAAAAGCTTCATTAATTTTGCATGCCCCATTTGATGTGTGATGAACATTTGATGTGATCAACATTTGTTATAGGATCAACCTGAAATGCTTTTGTATCTAGTTAAATACTCACTGAAATCATAGTGTGTTTCAGTGAACATTTGTCCAGGCTCTTGTTTAGAAGTCAAAAGATTGATTAAATCATAACTTAAGACACCCACATCAGCTGTTTTGCCTGTGTTTTGATGTTGTTATCTGTAACCATTCCTAGAGAAGTTTGAGAGGAGTTTGAGAGGATTCATCAGTGTGTGTTTGCAAACCAGAAAAGCATCAGTCACTGTAAACATCTTCATCCAAAGTGTTTATTTTGGCAGTTGTTTTCCTCCAAAGAAATGAAATATTGATTGCTTTTCTCAATCATTTTAACTGTCTTTATTTTCAAAGCAGTTTTGTAATCGAAGTTGATATCCCAGGAACCTCCTGATTCAAAACTCAATGGATAGAGCTCCACAAGCTTCCAATGGTCTTTATAACCACTTCTTAATCAATGCTGTTTTCTTTATTTAGTCCTGTTAATTTTAGTGGGCACCCTCATGTATAACTTCCTGTACAAGCAGCATGCTACGATCCCAGGGAAAAACTATGAGAGAGAACTGAAGTTTATTATTGGTTTGTAGGTAGACTGCATCATTTAGGCCTTCTACAAATTTGGGGCTGGGAAGAGCTAGAGTGGCCTGTTCATTCTCCTGCTAGCTCACGATGTCTGTTCTGTTCTATATACTGTGATTTATTCATAAGATGATTTATTCAGGAGAAGCCCAAGACTGACACATCTGCAGATTGGTGAGCATTGGTGCACTGCTGAATAAACCTGTGTCCCGTTGCATGCAGTTCATGCTTCTGCCCCTTTAAAGCTGTAGGAACATCTATTTCATGTGTTTTAATGTCAGAGAAAGTTTTCATACAATTACAGAACCCTTAATATTGGAAGGAACCTTAGAGGTCTAGAGGACTAGAGGTCATCTAGTCCAACCCGCACTGCACATGCAGGTTCACCTAGAGCACGTGGCTCAGGGCTGCATCCAAGTAGGTTTTGCCTATCTAGAGAACCGCAGTTGCTTGGTGTGTTGTTCTGTGCCTTCCTTTTTCCTGCTGTAATTGTGCTGATCTGACCTTTACATGATATGCCTTTCTAATTTAAAGAGCAAATTCCATACATAACTTACAATTAAGCAAAATAATTAGGTTCTGAATGAGCAATTTGGTGCTTTGCATCTGACGAGGTCCATTAGTCTTGCCTAGTATGGCTGTGGATATACTGGACAGCAGCAGTTAAGATAGAATGCCATGGCTCTAAAAATCGAGATAAATGACTGTTTTGTTTAAAACCATCTGCTGCTGATGGGCTTAAGAGTGACTGAAGTTCTAAATGATTTCATAGACCATATTTGTTCACAACACTTTTGCTTGGAGTCATTTTAACACAATTTGAAGCTAAAATGTTAATTTTGTTAGCATCTTGGTCTTGCGAATATTGTTTTTAGAGATGATTTGTTAAGGCATTGCATCAGTCATGTTACTAATGGCGTTTGTGCCCTTTGTGATGCATAAAGGCAACTTAATCATTCCAAATGTCACATGCCACATCCTAGGTTTTCCTTTGAGAAATTTGGCAGCCTTTGGAGGCTTGGCATTGTGATGTTATACACGCTTAAACCTTAATTGCATTTTTTTCACACTCTAGTCAAATGGGGAGAATATTTTTAGTGTTGTCCTGAAACACAGATCTGAGGTAGGGCTGGAAATAGAATGAGCCAGTAATATGTGATGGAAGATAACATACCATAGAGATGCCCTTTGAGGCCCAGCACCACATGCACGTGCTTCCTGCATAGCATGGAGGATTATACTTACACTTACGCTCATACTCACTTGCATATTTCCTCTAAGTATTCTTATCAGGTTAGGATTTCTGGCCTGTTAGCACCAAAAAAATGGCCATACCACCATGTAAAGGATCATGGAGGCTGCAAGCCCAGTGCTGGCATGTCCAGTCCTTGCAGCATCCATGTGAGGATGCTGCACCAGACTGCTCACAGCTGCTACCAGGCAGCATAAGAATAAGGAGCTGCCTGTTTTGATAGTCTTTGACAGGCCAGCTTATTGCATTTGCAGGACTGAGGGGAATCAGCAAAGCCAGGTGTACTACACCATTGGTGATTGGAGGTGAGGGCTTGTACTTTAAGATGGTACAGTCTGGGCATATTTATCCTTTGCAGAGTTACTGTAGCATCTGCCAACTTTTCCTTTTATAGCCAGTAACTATAGGCTGCTATAGCCACTAATTCAGGAGGGGTAAAATTGATATGCCACATCCCCTTCAGAAGCAGTTCTGACAGTTGTAGAAAATGAAGAGAAATTCAGCTTCTGCCCACTTTGTATCTCATTCACTCTCTGGGACTCAATACAGCAGAATGATACTGGATGCTGTGAGTTATGTATCTTTGTCACCAAAATGCAATCGTAGTAGTGAAAGAAACAAACAGAATATATAGCTGCTTCATATCCCTCAAACCTAGTTGATGTAGTTATCAAGCTATCAATTTCTTCCCTACCTCCAGCATATCCATGTTGGTCTTCATCCTTCAGCTATTTCATTTTTCTTACATTAACATTACTTGATTCTCTCACTTCATGAATTGGCTCAGCAGGGACAGCTTCCTGGGATAAATTGTGTTATCTTGATGAATCTGATTTAGGCTCCCATTTGGTAATTTTGCTCCTGCTGGCTACAAGGAAAGTTGTAACTGGTGACTGAAGAGCTTCTTTTAAGCAAAGTTTCATTCAGGAGAAAAGTATTTCAGAGAAAGCCTACCTTACCATCAATAAAACAACCTGTCCCCCTACCCATTCCTGAGGTAATTAATGGTCTTTCTCTTCAAGACCCTCAAAGGACCAGCTTCCAATTTGCTTATGCCTCAACTTGTCTCTATGTCAGAGCTACCTGATGTGCCTTAGTAACTCAAGGGTCCCTTTCAAGACCCTTATAATTGCTCCGAGTCTATTGAACAAGCAAGTTCCCATGCCAAATGAGCAAAATTTACAGGACATTTGACAGTCTGCCGCGGACCTTCGTCAGGATTTGGTGCCCAGCGCACGGGGAAGCACGACTGACTCAATATGAGTGATCAAGGCTTCACTTTATTGCTCTGAACAGGTCCACTATATAGGCTCCAGCACACACTTGTTACAATGTCAGTGGTCACAACTTCTGCATACTCTTTGCTGATTGGCTGATCACTTGGTGCCACGTTGCAAGCTACGTGCTCAGATCCTGGTTTTTCCCCACATTCACTTCACTGCCGGTACTTTGCCATTACAAAAGCCCCCTTGTTCCCTTCCAGGTCTTGCTCGTACACTTCATTGTGGCCCTTAACGATTCACCAATAGCCCTTAACGATCCCTTAACGATTCCCCAATAGCCCTTAACGATCCCTTAACGATTCCTCAACAATAGTCTCTTTAAAAATGCCAGCTTGCTCTGTTGTATTTCACATACCTACATACCACTGTCTGAAGAGTGTGAGGCTCCTTCCCTGCCTGAACCTGCTGGTCTTCCACAATCACAGCATGCTCTCAGTATAATGAAGAAGTGGCAAAGTGGTTTAAGGGTTACCAGTCTGGGGCAGATTGCCTCTCGGCAGTCAGAAAATGAATACTATGTTACTGGCCTTTCCTTGTGCTCCATTACTACACCATGCAGATACATTTTCTGGACAACTGCTGTTCTATTATAGAACAAAGAAAAAATCCATTCTTACTTTGATTTTTTTTTTTCACAGTTCTCCACTTTACTCCTTTTAGATTTTGATAAAATGCTAGTATGTAATATAAATGTGCTAAATCATAAGATATTTATGATTTCTGAATACCTAAATTATAGACACAATAACTATTTTTCTTTAAAAAAAGAATGATATGAAATTATTGTTGCACCATTTCAGGGCATTTTAAAATTTTCAAATTTAGAAATATATATTTAAAATGTAGAGTCCAAAAGCAGCAAGCTTCGGAAGCAAGCAAGAACCGGAAATGCAACTAAAGTCTGACTTTTAACAGTCCATCGAGTTATGTGAAGGGCAATCCATTCTATATTCTAGCTAAGGAGTCATTTAAGGCATTCTGCAAGTATGCAGGATCTCATATATTGATTGCACAGACATGGGAAGGATTTTAAAAGTCTTAAATTTTATTTTTGGCCTATTGAGACATGTATAGTTACATACACATTAGTAGGTTGCTAGGCCGCAGTTATCTCAATACTGATTCAATGTTATCATTTGGTATTTGAAATGCATAGAAGAGTGGCTTTATAAAAGTAATTACGTAATAAACGTGAAAGAAATATGCAGTCTCCTGGAAATTAATCACATTCATCCTTTGACGGCATCTCTTATCTACACAGCACAGGATATTGCGAATAGTAGCCTATTGAAATGTAGTTAGGAAAATGCACATACAATATGAAATCTTCTGAGCTTGTAGGCTGTAAGGCGATTACTACTGATATTAATCATGTATAGCAAAACTCTGCACCTCAAATATTCAATGAATGGAATATAAATATATTCTAGGCAACAACTTTTCAGAAGGTTAAGTGTCTAACAATGCAAGAGGAAACTTTTAAAATTTTTCTTATCAATGAAACTCTTTTGCCCTGAAGCAGGGAAGCACTGAAGGAAAAGGGAGGACAGCAAGCAATAGGCAAGAACTAACACAAAAATCAAAACAAGGTACAGTGGACTTTGTAGGAGCTGAACATTTTCTATTACATAGTCATATGTAATCTTGACCTCACTCTGGTCACAAGATATTTGATCTTGAATTCACTCTGGCCTTTCCTGTCTCCTTCCTTCTCTTGTTCTGACTGTTGTTATTTTTACGTACATCTTAAGCAGTGTTCTAGGTACATATTTGCCCATATCCATACAGCTATGCATCCACTAAGTTTACACTCCTTGTTCCAGGGTATCTAGATTAAATTCATAAAACACTAATTCCTTAAAAGAACCGGGTAATTTAGGAAGAATTTGGTAAAGGAAGCACTTGCTTGCACAACAACATTCAGTCAAAGCATTTGCTGGGAAATGGCAGACCAGTGTACAAGGCCAACCTTGAGCAAAGTGGGGCTCATTTATACTCTCTAAAGTGAGAGATAAGGAAAAGACTCATGGGAAACAAGTGAGTGAAAGCATGGATGGAAAAAAGTGCTGTTTGCATCTCCTCTGTATGGATAATGCACGTATCTATGAAAAGGTTTGGGGTAAAATAGAGAAACAGTGATAGGAGTGGGGGCATGCCTGGAAGATGTCCCTCTTTCAAATTCACAGAATGGCATTAATTGAACTATCTGAGGCCAGAAGGCTCCTCAAGTGAATCACTTACCCTCAACCTTCAGGTCACTACAGTAGATTAAAAAAGGTGTTCCCTTGTAAAATGATATGGAAGGCTAGTGAGGAGGAGGAAGCAAGAGATATGCTTTGGGCAATAAAAATAACAAAGTATTGGATTCCCTATGCAATCAAGACAGATAGAATTCATTCTGTAAATGAAGGCGTGGGGAGTGCTTGCTTCAGGATATTCAAATGAAGGGGATTATCAAGATAGTGCATAAAAATTGACTTCATTGAAGAGAATGAGTTTATAGTTTTAATGTATAAAATAGCTTGCTGTTTAATGACATATAAAGGAAGGTTAATCAGTAAATTGATTATAATAAAGAAAAGCTTAAGTGCAGAGATATATATCTGTATTTGAAAAAAAAGAGGTGGTTAATTGAGAATATTTACTGTTTATTAAAGAGATAAAATATTAATTATTTGCAGTTTTGTCCAAAGATGTTTTTAGGAACCATTTGGAGGGAGAGCTACACTTCATTCTACTTGGAATTTTTGTTGTCACTATTTCCCCTTGTTCATAATATCTATACCATATATAGCTGATACCGTGCATTTTTACATAATGGGTCTATGTGTATTCTATCAGTCATCCTCAAGCTACATACACAAAAACTATGTGCAGGCACAGTTCTTCCTCTGATATATATGCAAAGAAAATAAGATTCCTTGTAAACAATTTTATTCTAACAGAGAGCTCAACTGGTGTTTAGTAGGCTGAGTCTAACAGAACATTTATTATCCATGGCTGAAAAGCAGCTAATGATCAGGGAAAACATGAATTCTGGGCCATATCTCATGGTATGCCACGTGAACTGCTCAAGAGGAACCCTCCTACAGAGAAGATGATCCAGACACAGGATAACTAGTGTGATGCTGCCATGAATGTGAAAAATATTAGCATGGTTGAACTAATTTACCCTTAAAGTTTTCTGTCTCTTTTTTGAATTCTTTCTCTCTCATTCCATCTTTCTCCTCCTTCCCATTCTCATCCTTCCCTTCCTCCATCCCTTTTTGCCTCCATTTCTTCTCTCCTTCTCTCCTTCCTTCCTTCCATCCATCCTTCCATCTTTCAATTTCTCCTTTTGCCTGTCTGTCTGTCTTAGCCAGCCACGTAGATTTTGGGTATTTACTACTATATTTTACATCTGAAAGTAAAATACTGATTAAGATTTTTTTATGAAAAATAATGATAATGGTATAGGTTAAACAAAGTAGGGTATTTTGTCATACCTCATTTAAATAATTCTATTCCTAAATTTAATTTTGATAAGTTTGTTTTACATAAATGGATAGAACTGGATGTTATGGATATATGAAAGTAGTTACCCAGAAGATGAATAATGGCATTATTTATTGGTTAGAAAGGAAAATAAAGTCATGTTGAGTTACAATGGTTGTATCATTTGATGAAATTGTTTTTGATTAATTTGAGTACAATGTTAAATTGTAATAATAATACGATAACCACTAGTAACACAATCATAAGCATTGATGTAAGTTTGATATAATGGAGTGATTTGTGTAGCCAATAATAATTAGATACTCTAATGTTTTAATCAATAAAGTTAAGACAAACTTGGAAACAAATATGTAATATAGATAAAATAAGGCTTAAAAGGCAGACTAAAAGGTTGTTCTGTGGAACTCTGCCTGAGGTGATGTTTCTGGACACAGTTCTAGTCTGCTCTGCCAGACAGTGTTAAAGATAAACATAGTGAATGAGGGAACAGTCTGAAGCTTTGGTGGGTGGAAAGAAAACAACTGTTTGATTTTAGCAATACAATAGTATTAGCTTTTGATTGTAGCTCTTCAAAATCTGTAGGTTTTTATAATGATGTCGGTGGGGTTAGCCAGAAAGGATTCTTTCAGAGGTCACAGGTACCACCCAGTCTAACTAAACTCAGGAAGAGCAAGACTTAAATGTAAACCTGTCCTTTCCCAGCAAGATGTTCCTTTCTGTTTTTCTGTCACTTTTTGGAATTGTATTTTTTTTTCTTTTAAAATCCTAATACATGCCCTGGGCCATTCACAGCTTCTCCCATCTCCCATTCAAGCTTTCTTTTGCGCTTATTTCTGTAATAATAGAAATGCCAAACTAAAATAGATCTTGTTCCCACTTGAGACATTTATACAGCTTAGGAGAAGAATGTAAATAAAACCTGTTGGAGATGGCAGGAATTTTGTGCCTTCTATTTAAATATGTCTTGGTGTGTGTTTCTCTTACTCTACATATGGAACTATTTAACAAAGTTCTCTTCAATGTTAACTGACAACATTAGACAAGAGAGGGCATTGGAAGTTTGTAGTTTAGATGATAAAAAACATGCCCTAGTTTGTTTAAATCAAGTGAAATACAGCATTTGCTATTTTGCATTCAACAGATTATATTTGTTTTCCTCAAGGACAACTAAACACAACCTCTCAAGTGCAATTATTTTCCTGCTCCAGAGCAAAATTTCTGTAGTAAATTCAAAGATATTCATCAGAAGTAGCATGATCCAAGAGATTATCTTTTGGAAATAATCTGATGCTGACGAAATACCATATGAAGTTAATTAAAACGGTAGTTTCAAAATTGGGTAATGACTGTAGTTAATCATATAGAAGCTTGCCAGTACCTGCTATGGGTTATGGACAGCAGAAATTTTTGGTCTTGTGTAAGAATACTGATGACTGCTTAGTTGCAGAGAGTTTAGGTCTTTCACTGAACATGATTTAATTACATTGGACAAGGTTCCCTGGAGAAGCTTTCAGTCTCCATACTCTCCCATAATCTATGGTTCATTCCATTTCCAAAAAAGGTATCTACTTGTTCAGCCAACTTCATCTAAAGACACATCTTTCTAGGGCAAAAATGTTCTTGAAATTCCAAAAGCCTCACACCAGCATTAAAGAAAAAGTTCTGTCTTATCTCAGGGCCTTCCCTTTATTTTGATCTTTTAACACATTCTGCTCAGGACATCACACTCACACTGGATCTAGGGCTCGATTTTGAGATCTTTCTCTATATCCACTTTTTTTTTGTACTTTTTCTCCCATATGATATCTTTTCCTTCTTAGTCATGCAAAGGGTATCTGCATGACCTGTAAGCACTTTAGTCCAGGGCTGCAGTATCTAATAGCTAGATGCTTAGGTCCAGGAGGATCTTCTAATGGTTTTTAAATGTCAGTGCCCTTTCATCTATCACTGGTGAGGATGAAATTACTAGAATAGAAATTGCTAAGCACAAGGTGGTTCTTAATCTCTTTCTCTCTCTGAAATCACCTTATCTAGGTATTTAGAGTATATGAGAGTTGTAAATGCTTAGGACCTCCTAGCATAAAGCATAAAGACCTTCCTAAAGTAAGCTGCATACACAGGAAAGTCCCATCCAACTAGTGCACAATTTATTCTAGGTTAGAGCATGAAAACAAGAAACACAATATCCCTGCTCAATTGCCTCTTCTGTCAGGCAGGACTCAAATCAAGACAGCAGAAGAAGAGTGAAGAGAGCTTCTTATCCAATATATATCTTCTGTTTGTGTGGAGAAATCCTCTGAATAGGTGGTGCTCTGTTTGGAGCTTTTGGGCTGAGTAAAGAGGAAGCTACCTGACGTCTCCCATTTCCAGGGTGAATGCTTTGATTACCCTCTACTTCCAGCTATCCCAAATGATTTTTTTCCTAACTCTTTACTTCTAGTGAATGGTCC
Organism: Nothura maculosa; assembly: GCA_032353885.1. NCBI lineage: Eukaryota > Metazoa > Chordata > Aves > Tinamiformes > Tinamidae > Nothura > Nothura maculosa. The sequence continues at coordinate 215,739 of JAUBOD010001050.1, forward strand.
CGTCAGTGAATCCTGCTTTGATTGCTAAGAGGTCCTGAAACTGCTATTATTTTTGTCCTTTTCACACACACTATCTTTTTTAGTAGATGGCAGGAGTGTTACAGTAACATGTCATTTAGTTTCAGACTTTGAACAGAGTAAAAAGAAGAGGGCAATAGATGATAGATCAACAGAAGCCAGAAGTAATGGTAATCTGAGCAAGTCATTTTACAGATGGTTAGACTCAGGAGGTGTCATTTGAAATATATAATATTTCTCCAAATTTCACTGAAGCTGAATTTCATCAGATATCTGTCCCATTTTCCAGGCACAACACCCCTTTTCTGAGGACAACACATATTCATGCAGATCTGTCCTGGAATTGGAGACTTAGAAGAAAAATGTCTCAGTCTTTTGGAATACTTTGGCATGTGCATCTTAGAAGTAGGGACCATTTTCCATGCAGCTTTTTTGATTAGCTTCAAGGTCCATCAAGTTTTTGGGTCACAGGAAATATCAATATTCTTTTATTCAAATGAAATCAGAGTAATAAATAAGTCAAAATGAAATGTCTGATGTACAAGGAATGGCCAGCTCCACAAGTACAGGAGGAAATGAGATGTTACTAAAAAGTTTACAAGGTTTAGCCATTGTGAGTTGAGATGTGTACATCTAAATTTATCTGTGGCTGACTACTGGAGAAGAAAAATGAATCAACACATTCCTAACATACATATTTACAAAGGCTTCCATATTTAAAAGACAAAATTTTCTAGGAGAAGCTGCAGGCTTCTTCTGGTAAGGCTGAGTCACCAGGGCTGTGAGAGCTCTCCTGTGTTGGGATGACCTTCCAAGTGTTGCCTGCAGAAACTCTGTGCTCTCATGTGAAAGTTTTATCCCACTCTTAAAGAGAAGAGAGAGTCCAATGATCTTAACGATGATTGATATGATATGAGACTAAACCAGATGATCTTACAAATGCTTGTGTTGTTTCATCCATAGGTGTATGAAGTCTTTTGAAAGTTGGAGGAAAGGGACTACATTATCAAAAAGCATAACCAGGAATAAAGCCTCTTAGCACAATTCAGTGAATAAAATTGTAGGATCATTGTGCTAAGGATAAAGAAGATATATTTGTGTAGCTATATATATAAAGAAGATATATTTGTGTAGTTAAACATTCTAGAAAGCAAGAAAGCATTTCCCCTAGTAAGGGAGAACTTAATGCTGAAAGAAAGTTCACTGAATATTTTCAGCAGATTACAAATTCAGATTTTCTGCAGAACACATATAGTCACAGAACCTTGTCAGTGAAAAGTGGAATAGGATAGGAAAAAAAGAATTAATTTTCTGCTGCAGATAAAGTCATCATTGAACTGCTCATCCAAGAAATGTTCAGCCAAGAAGTTAACAAGCCTGCTTGTTATGGAATATATTTACATTTTAACTGCAATAATAAAATTTCCATTTTAAAACCTCAGTGGAAGCAGAGTATTGCTTCAGGTCATGTATAATATCAGACTCTAGGTGTGGATTTGAGGCACTGTTTATGTAGCATGTACCCTACATGTTCCAGAACAGAAATATCAATGTACAGAAGCAAAACTACATGATCTGCATTATAATGCTATTTTCTACCGCAAGAGATAAAACATTTACTAAAAAAATACCTTGCTTTTCTGGTAATCAAATAACAGAATAGATAATACTTTATATTTTATTTCAGTTTCTTCCTTGACTACCTCTACTTTATCTGCTATGTATTTGTCTAAAAATAGATTTAATTATGCTGCTGTTAATGGCTATGGATGCTAAGTTCCAGCTAATTTACACTTCAGTCTGTGGTTTATCATCTTAGAGAAGGGAAGAATCCCTTTTAGACTAGGGATTAGTAAACTCATCTCCAGAGGATAAAAGGCCCAGATTATTTCCCAACCCTTGAACCAAAAAGGCAAGAAAAAAATCTAAAAAATGACCAGACTTTAAAGCTTTTTCTCCCTGAATAACTTGATTGCTTTCCTACCAGAAGGACCAAACCAGATAGTGAGCTGTAACTCAACATAAAAATATATTTCAGCTAAGAGAAAGGACACAGGGACAATTTCAGTTGTACATATTTGGTGACAGAACTGAACAGGCACAAAAAGCATGACTAGAGTGTGCCAACTGTCCACTCATACATCTTGCACTTCTTTCCTTTTAGCTCCTCACAGACTGAGAGGAATAGCTATGCTTGCTATGCCTTTAATGCTTAGTATTCCAAAATCGTTATCCAAAAAGTTTTCATTATAAGAATAGTTGTTCCATAAAATAATACCCAGAGGTTATTCTACACTGTCTCAAGAGCCTTTCTAAGAAGTTACAAATAGAATAGTAGAATTTTGATAGCACTCAGCCCTGACAGTTCTTGTTTGCAAAAATTAGGCTGCATTTCTCCGTTTGTCCATTTTCATTAGTGTATAATAAAGGCTCCACAGACTACACACAGCTGCTATTTGCAACATACAGTTCTGTTATCTTACGTGGTTTTGTGCCTATGCAAAGCCAGCCAGAAACTGAAAATAATGGAAACTTTGTGGGTGCTGCTCCTAGAAAACAATTAATATTCCTTACACATTCATTTTCTTCTCCAGCGATGTGAATTTTGCATGTCCAAAGACAGCAAAATATAATCAGAGGAAAAAGAGTGTGACGAAGGCCAATAAATGAGTGCAGAGAGAAGACCAGACATGCTGGGCCACAAACCTTGGTGGCTGCTCCTGTCTGGCAGTAGGTAAGTGCTCGTGGTTCTCCTGGTGTGGGGCCGGAAAGCAAAGGGGCTGTGTGCTTGGAACAACATTTCCACCTCTGTGTGAGTGGCTGTGTGTAGTGGTTTCACTTTACAACTGAAATACTTGGTATATATTTCGATAATGCAGCTGTGAGTTTTGTTTAGAATAGTAGCCTTAAATTTAGCTATGGAGATGCAGAATATTTTCCTTTTTTTTAACTCTATAATTTACTAATTATGAGCAAGTCTCATTGCTCGACCAGTCAGTGTATTGCAGTTACTAAAAATAATTTTTTGGCTACAATTTTTTGGCTGGAGAGAAATCTGTTTTTATTTTTAATACAATGGAGTGACTCATGTCTAAGAAAGGAGAATATACAGCTTGAAAAAAGAAAATGATTGTTCATACCTTTGTACGGTTCAACTGTTTACAAGGGGTAGCTTAGGGGCTTTAGTGGAATAGCTCACTGATTTCCTCTCTCTCTCTCTCTTTTTTTTTTAAGCTTTTAGCACTTTTTCTCATTTGTTTGTCCTGTTTTTCACTGTATTTCTGATTATTATCTTTTTGTGGGTTGTTCTGCTCTCCTTCACATAAGAAGAGACCCATCAAAGTACATTTCCACTAATCAGATCTGGATTTATTATTCTTCTCTCATATTGCCTTAGATACTTTGATATAAGGATGAAAATAAATGGCTTGACATCATTTCCAACAAGATCGAAGAGAAAGGCTGTTGCTGTCAAGGAAGGTGACAGTCCTAGACAATGTATGCATCTATTTATTCTTTGCTTCAAAGCCTTGGGTTCATACTTAGCATTTCACTGCTGATTACATAACGGATAACTGGCTCGCATTGGCTTTTTTTGTACATTAAGGTCTGTCAATAAGAATGAGTTTTTCTTTTTGGATATGAATCATGTTGTTTGTGTACCAAAGCACTGAACTGGCACTGAATTTTCAGGCTTGCTCGTAATCACTCCTGTGCTTTCTCTATGCTCTTGGATATTAAATCCCTCAGAAGGAGATGCATTTCTTAATTTTAAACATTTGAAATTCAGCTGTTGCATCTACCATCAGGAGGGCATGGAGAGAGGAAAGTTTCCCCAGAGGTGCTCAACCTGGGCGAATTAGTCCCTGGGAGGAATTACACCCGAAAGTATTTATTACTTTGGTGGTTGATATGTAAGGAACTGCACTGTAACTGCATCACTTAGGTGATACTGTAACTGCTAGTTATGGGCAATAGGTCCTCTTTTCTGTCTCCCAGTTTCCTGTCTGTAAAATCATATCATAACAGCCCCTTTTCTCAGTGAAGAGACACAAGTCTGCAAGCTTTTGAGGGATCCAGAGAATGTGCTGATGGACCATATGAGCAGTTAGGTAGATTTTTCAAACTTTGACCTCGAATCATAAGGGAGGAAGTTTACTCTGGATTCAGGAATTTTAGCTGTGGAGAACACTATAATAATCTTGGAGTTACAACAGTCTTGGATTTTTGTGGACATGTGATCTCATGAATCTCATGGTTGCTGATACAAGCTGCAAGCACCTGGGCATACAATTCTGCAGAAGTCAGCAACCTAGATAACTGTTTGTTGTTGTGTTTTGTTGTTTTCTGAAAACAGAACCGTTTTTTTACAGTATGAGTGAAATGAGTATAAAAGTAACACATTTTGTAAAATTTAAATTTTTTTACCTTACAGTCATAAAACAACACACACAGAACTACGGAAGATCTGCAGTCAAACATACTATGAAAATGTCAGTATTTGCCTGGCAAATAATAGTATCATTTTGAAAGGTTGGGACTTAAATGTTCTTTTAGTTGAGTGTATTTTACCTAGTGCCTTTATTGGGCTAAGTCATTGCTGTTGTGTAACTAGCACCAAAATATATCTGCTAGACACTTTCATCCAAAAAGTAAAGGAACAAGCCCTTTGCTTAGTAGCTTAAATTCTAAATAAAAGCTTGACCTCTCTCCTCAAGCCAGGAATGATGGAGAAGAGAAGGAAAACTGTTGTTACAATGAGATTGACTGGCTTATCATGAAGATGTAATAGCAAGTGCAGCCACAGGGGAGCTTTGGACTAGTTCCCACAGATGTTGTGGCAGACTCTGGAAGAAATAGCCTCAGAAACAACTCAGGAACTATCAGGACTTCCCGATTGTACTCGGACATAAAGAAAATATAATCCATCTCTCATTACCATTTCTTTTGTTAGCTATCTTTTGAATTCTTCTGTATTTCTGCCACAAGTGCTGCTCAGCAAATTTACCACCCTAACCTGGAGATAGCAATACAAATCTTAGCCCTGTGCTCTCCTTCAGTATGTATGCAAGGACTGTAGAGCTGTTGTTTAAATACACTTCCTAGAAGGGTTTGAGGCAGAAGGATCTATGTATTCTATCTGCACTGAAATCCATGGTATTCTACTGTGACCATGCTGTGGGCACTGAGCTCTTCTTTGATGCCCAAACAGTTAAGCCTCATTTTGTATCCTATGTCATACGAAGTTTTACCATACCCTTTCTAGTTCAAATTTCAATAGTTCACTTCTAATAGGTAATGAAAGTTTCATTGATAATGAAGGCTATACTGGATTATAGTTTTGACAGATGAGACAAGATGGACCTACTAGTAGATTTGTTCTTCTTCTAGTGGAAAAAAAGTCATACTGAAAAGTAGAAGCTGAAATAAGGTAGAATTTTTTAAGATGGAGCAGGTGGTTTAACACTGGAATGATTTTCCTGGAATTGCAATGGATTTTCTGTCACTTTACAATGAGGATGGCACTTGTCTGACTAAATCACAACAATGCAGACAGATATATCTGAGTCAGTCACCCAGTTTTTTTCCTGGATCAGCAATGGAGAGATAAAGGCTTGCTGAGGGCTCTACTTCTTTTCATTACAAATTTGACTTTGAATATAATAATATGAACTGTACCATAGAACTGCTCAATCTGCTCCATTGACTACAAGGAAAGTTGTGAATGACTAGTTCATCTCTGAACATTTGTTCAACGGACAGTGGAAATCAGACAAAATTTATTCCCCTCTAAATTCCTCTTTATCATACTGCCATAGACCAGATATGCTTAATGCATGGATTTGACATGCAAAGGATAAAGCAAACTTTTGGTCTTGGATGACCATCTGCAACAGAAATACATTTGCAACAGGAAGACTTTGATATTTGTAAAAGCAGAAAAAAAAACCTCAATTCAGCTAGAAAAGCATATAAGCTACCTCCATACTGGCGAGAAACAGAGGTATCAATCTTCAAACAACAGTCATGCTGTAAACTCTGTGTTTAAATTAATTCTCTTAATTAATTAGATTGTTTTAAGGAGCAAGGCTGTCACCATCTGCAGAATAAAAGAAAGTGTTCTCACCAAATGGTTAAGGTTAGAAGGGACCTCTAGAGATCGTCTGGTCCAACCTCCCTGCTCCAGCAGGGACACCCAGAGCACGGGGCACAGGGCTGCATTCAAGTGATTTTGGAAGATCTCCAGAGAAGGAGACTCCACAGCCTCCCAGGGCAGCCTGTGCCAGGGCTCTGTCACCCTCACAGGAAAGAAGTTCCTTCTCAAATGGTGATAGAATTGCCTGTGTTTCAACTTGTACCCATTGCCCCTTGTCCTGTCATTGGCCATCACTGAGAAGAGCTTAGCCTTCCTTCCTACATTCATCCTTCAAGTATTTATGCATATTGATCATATTCCCTCTTAACCTTCGCTTCTCCAGGGTAAACAGGCCCAGCTCGCTTTAGTCTTTCCTCATAAGAGGAAAAGTCTAGTCCTTTAAGTTCCAGTCCCTTAATCATCTTTGTTGCTATCTGCTGGATCCTTTCTAGAAGCTCTTCGTCCCTCTCATACTCGGGAGCCCAGAACTGCACCCAGTATTCCAGGTGCAGCCTCACCAGAGCTGAGGAGAGGGGCAGGATCCCCTCCCTTGACCTGCTGGCAACGCTCCTCCTCATGCAGGCCAGGATCCCATTGGCCTTCTTGGCCACGAGGGCACTGCTGCCTCATGGTTAACTTGGTGTCAACCAGGACTCCCAGGTCCCTGTCCGTGGAGCTGCTTTCCAGCAGGTCGACTCCTAATTTGTCCTGATGCCTGCGGTTATTCCTCCCCAGGTGCAGGACCCTGCACTTGTCCTTGTTGAACCTCATGAGGTTCTGCCCAACTCTGCAGCCTGTCCAGGTCCCTCTGGATGGCAGCACAGCCCTCCGGAGTGTCGGCCACCCAGCTTGGTGTTGTCCGCAAACATGCTCAGGGTGCGCTCCATGGCTTCGTCCAGGTCACTGATGAACAAATTAAACAGCACTGGGCCCAGTACTGACCCCTGGAGGACACCACTGGCCACAGGCCTCCAACTGGACTCAGCCCTGTATATCACCACCTTCTGAGTTCTTGTGTGAGCTTCAGGGAAGAGACAAGAGAAATGCTGCGATTTTAACGCAGTGTATGAAAAATGAAATTATGACAGAAAAGTGAACTGACACAGTAGCAAGCAAATTACTCAGAAAACACTCCATCTCAGAAATAAACCTCTCAGATCAAGATGTTTGCTTTGCTAAACAAACAGGAGTGGTAGATGAATAGCTAGGTTCAGACAAAGTGTTTCCCATAAAGCCCTAGAATGACTTCATACAGAGATTTCTTGCTGTGACCTATGTGAATTTATAATGTTAACCATGTTAAGAGAAGACATGTCAGGGCTTGCCTTTGTGTGCAAAATAATGTTTACTGAACTGAATTTAAAAAATAAGACAATTCTCAAGGCATTTCCAGCAACTAACCGATAAAGATTATCACCTGTAGAACACTAATGAAGGCACATACAATACTCAAGTTATTTACATAACAGATAGGTTATCAGATTCTTTTAGGAAGCTTTTAATGCATGTAACATTATATTACCATTCAATTTGTTGGTCAAGAACTTTTAGTGTGCAGACAGTAGATAGTAAATAGGAATTTGCTGTCTTAGATATTTCCAAGGCTTTTTTTTTTTTCTTTTTCTTTTTTTTTTTAAATCCTACGTTCTAAGAGTCTTGGTTGTGCATGCTTTTCCTTCGTACTGAATGCAGAGAATCTCCCAAGGACTTTTACAGTAATTTGGCAGCTGAGCTTTCTGCAACATAACTAGATCTCTCAGAAGACAGAATCATTTATTCCCTGCTAATGGTCCTTAATTTTCTTCTTAGAAGAAACCAAATTCATATAGAAAATCACTCCTTATTAAATGACATTTGTAATAAACTGGGACACAGAAAATACGATTGAATCAAAACGTCCTTTATTGTTGCAAACTGCTTGTTAACATTTAGGCTTCCACAAACAATGCAGATATGTGGATGCTCTTTGCTATTCCCTATTTTTCCTCAGTCTGCACAGGGCTGAGACAAAGAATTAACTTTTACTCCCTTCCCCATTGCTGTTCTCTTTTGCTGAGAGGATTATAATGTACACTCAAAGAAGAAGTGAAATTTCTGGAGTCTGAAAGCAGTAAGGGAAGACAGAAAAAGACCCAGTGAACAGCTGAAACAATTCTCTTTAAGAAGATTTCAAGAAGCTTAATAAGCACTGAAATCTTCTAAGCATATTGTTCTGTTGGAAGCAGTATTTAGGACATTAGACAGACTTTTGAATTTGTTTCTGGTTTATTGGTGTTACAGGTAGGGGATAAGAGCATGAGAGACGTTTGGCAGGATCAGACCTGCAGTGCAGTGACTTTTCTGGAGCTGTGAGTCTCACTTGATGATCTGTACATGTGGACCAACAGGCCAGTTGGCTCACACTAAGTAGAATAAGGTAGAGCTCTGATCTGTCTGTGTGAATCAGAACTTCCTTCTACCAGACTGCCATTTTTCAAGAAGCATTATGTGTCTTTGGGATTTCTGCTCTTCCAAATTTCATTCCAGATGAACCAAATGTTCAACAGATACTGGAGAAAGAAAGGTGAAATAGCACATTGGCTAGATCAACAAACCATGCAGTTACGACATGAAATGTCTTAGGACCCCAAGCACAGATAGTAAGCAATCTACACTGGTGAGGTATTATCCCCTGTTCAGAAAAGACTGCAATGAAAGCAGCCCTACATTTGTCTCTTTTTCAAGTGTATCGGAGTGTCTTCCTTCAAACCAGATCTGTCTCTTTTACAGAGTTTACCTTGGTGTTGACTGGACTGCCTGAGGGAGAAAAATGTAGTGTGCGCTTTTTAGTGATCCCTCCCTCTAATGAAATAGTCTGAAATGCCTTCTAAACAATGCGTAGAAAAATCATGTGAAGGTTTCGTGTACACCTCGGGGCTGCCATTTTTTACCCCATACAAAGCACTCTGTCATAAACTAATATCAGCTTTAATCTCTGGCTGCAGGTGAGAAGTGTGTCTTCCAATGTGCACATTCTGTTCTAAATTTCTTCATTCAGGACAAGGCCTCTGGAATATCTGGCAATCAAGCATCTAGAGATAGATGCTCACACTAAAGCATTTCTTCAGTGGGAAATATTAATTGATTCTTGGGGCCTGACAACCTCTGCAGCGCAGAAGAAATCTCCAGCCATGAGCATATTGGGAAGCCTTGAGGGCACTTGGCTTATCTGCCACTGTTCAGCTGTGATTTATCTGGTAAATGTCCAGTGTTAATGCTTCATCTGTAAAGTACATCTGAATTTATGGAGAGAGAAAAACAAAAATTGCTAAGTAGGAAATTAAAAGTATCTGTTCCATATATATATATACCCTGTTGTAAAGAGCACTTTCTCTCTTAAGATTTGGGAGAGGGCACTTGGATATAGGATGAAAACAGGACTTTATGTTAATGATATTTTAAATTTCATATATTAAGACATGAAATATACACTATGACATTATTGGTAGCATGTGAGAGGGACAGCTTAGGAATTAAAGCTCTGGATCTAATAAAGATGCAAGAATGATGAGTACTGAAAAAAATTTGCTTTCTGAAAAGAGATGAACTCTATGATACAATGCTCTAGTATCTGTTTAAACAAAAACCTGGACTAGAAATACAATACTCCAAAATAGATTGATACAGCTTCCATTACATCATTTGTCTCAAAAGCTGGTTAAGTCATTAAGCTATGCAATATGAGAATGATAGATTTTTCATTGCATCTTTAAATATGTTCCTTTCCCTTCCAACTTCCTCTTTCTTTGCCGAATATAAAACTTCTACGGATTTTGGATTATTCGGTTATTTGCTTTTTATCAGGAAGATGCTGTGTTCTATGATGTTGTTAACACCCTTTCTAGCTCTGCCAGCCTGGACCAAAGGCTAAGACCTCCTTGGTAAGAGGATATGAATTATAGTGTGAGATTTAATTACATGCTAGTACCATTAAAAAGAGATCTGCTCTCTTAATAGGGTAATAGAACTATAGTGAGAACTATAAAATCTAAGAATACTGTACTGACCAAAGTCTGAGCTTCTCAAAGTTCTATCTCTGAACAAGAGGATGCCCAGAAAAGATTATGAGGACTGGCAAAGCATGTAGCAATACTTGCAAAGTCTCTTCACTCTTCAGCAATTTGTATTCAGACATCCTTAATTCAGATTCTTTGTTTTTAATAGACTTTAATGAATTTTTCTTCCATTAACTTTTCTCATTATGTTTTCAAACCATTTAAACTTTTGGCATCCACAACCTCCTGTGGCAACTGGTTTGACGGTAACTGTGTGGCAGTTACTGTGTGTAAAGAAGCATCTCCTTTTGCTTATTCTGAACCAGCATCCTGCTGGTTTCATTTGATGCCTCTATCTTTTTACTTTAGAGAATATTGTACAGTCACTGCTTATTCACAGTCTGTGTGTTGCTCATGATTTTACAGACAATTCTTGTATCTGCTTCAGTCACTTCTTTATAATATGGAAGACTACTATCCTGTTTGGTTGCTTTTTGCATAAAGCTGGTATATAACTTTGATCATCTTTGTTGTCCTCTCTAAACTTTGGTGTATCCTCCATTATTAGAAGTGAATGGTTGAATGTGAAATGAGTTGTATGGACTGATTTTATTGAAGATATATTAATTGATATTGCTTAACTGCTAAACTGAAAATAGCATCTCTCTATCCATATGGCAACAGTGAATGTTCAGGTGGTGCTCTCAAGATTAAAAGAACAAATGACAACAACAACAACAAAAACCCAAAACTTGTGGTAGAGCTAATTACTTGCCATGTTAGTGTAGCCATTAGGACTAGAGAAGTCATCATCCCCCTGTACTTGATGCTTATGAAGCTGCACCTTGAATCCTGAGCTCAGTTTTGGGCTCCTCACTGCAAAAATGACATGGAGGTGCTGGAACATTTCCAAAGAAGGGCAATGAAACTACTGAAGGCTCTGGAGCACAGATTCTATGAGGAGGTGCTGAGGGAACAGGGTTTATTTTGCGTGGAGAATACGAGGCTCAGGAGAGACCTTATTGCTCTCTACAGCTACCTGAAAGCAGGCTGTAGTGAGGAGAAGGTCAATCTCTTCCCCAGAATAACCACTAACAGGACAAGAGGAAATGGCCTCACCTTGTACCAGAGGAGGCTCAGGTTAGATATTTGGAAAAATTTCTAAACAGAAAGAGAGTTGAAGCATTGGAATAGGCTGCCCAGGGTAGTGGTAGTCACTGCCCTTGGCAGTGTTCAAGAAATGTGTAGATGAGGTGCTTAGGGACATGGTTTAACAGGTATAGTGTTGAGGTGCCTACGGTTGAACTTGATATTAAAGATCTTTTCCAACCATGATTTTATGAGTCTATGATTCTATAATTAATTAATTCATTCATTTAAATCTCTTAGTTTTGTAACATAAGAAAAATATCTAGGAGATACTATTTTACTTAATTTTCTGTCTGCAGTGTGGTATTTAATGCAAAAAAAAGCGACTTTAGGAAAAAAATTTAGCAGTAAGCATTCAGCTCAATTATTGTAAAAGGATTAATTTGGAAAAAAGTCAAAAATTATTAGAAACTAGTTGTGCTCCTACACTATCATCTGATTCAGCTCTTCCGAAATTCCTGCTATTGTAGTCTGACCAAGCCTCAGCAAAACAGCATATTTCCTGCAGGAGTAGCCTTTGGTTCAAAAGAAAATTTTGTTAGTGAGATTTTGAAATGATCATAATGTAGGAAGACTAACTTCAGTACTGAAGAGTTATTCTTCCTTTCTCTAATCTACCACAAAAAAGATAATGAAATCAAATCTTTTTAATTTACTTCAGTTTTGGGTCTTTCAGGACTCTGGTTTCTATTGGTACACAGTTTCTTTCAAGTAAGCTGAAGTATGTATTGGGCCTTGCACAGTTAAGAAAATATAGCCGTTTTTAAGAACAGTCCCAAGAGATTCAGACTGTCATTTTAACACATACAGCAGCTGTGCTTTGAGTCAATTTAATCAGTGGACTGTATTTCCTTGGTCTTAATCTCAATTCAAATTCTTCTAATTAGTCTGATTCTTCTCTTCAAAGCAGTGGAAATGGTGAACATCTTTAATAAAGTAACTGCTATTACCCGATGACTCCCCTTAGAAATACTCCTGATTTGAGACAGACAAACCAGAAACTCTTTTCTCTAGATGCTTCAGAAACACTCTATCAGTCTGATTTGCCCTGCTGAAAAGGCCATATCCCCCATCAGGAGAGAACTGGTCTCAGAGCATTCAGGCTAGAAACATGGGATTTCCTGCTTGTGGTCACTGTTTTTTCCCTTCCTTACATTTTTTTCATTCTGTCAAAATAACAGCAGTAGGAAAACAAAACTAGAGACTTTGCATTTTCAGGACTTTGCATTTCTAGTGAATAAAGTCACCTAAGGAACAGATGGTGGTTCTGTGATTCGCTCAATGCAATCAAGCGCACAACTCACAGATTTGTAAAACATGCACATTTCATTACTGCCTTATACCATATCAGGATTTTCAGAAATCTCTGTGGCTGCATCTTTCTCCTATCTTCAGGACAATTTTTCTTATTGCTAATCAGAAGAACAGTTGAATTTCAGGCAGTGGTTGTAGGCCAATGTGGCCTTAATTTGTGGCCAGTGCGGCCTTAATTTGTGATAGCAACACCTATTTTCCGAAATTCAGTGGTATAGCTTTTATTTAACAGTTAATTTGACAGTTTTTGTATGTTCAAAAGTGATCCAGGGCAGTAGGAGTGAATCCATGAATTCAAACATCGGTGCTGAGGTCCTGACATCTACTTGAATTCAATAGGTCTACTACTTTGCTGTATTCCCAAAGGACCCAGTCCAAAGATCCCTCACATGGTTCAAAGCTGACCAAGGGACCAGTTATCAATTCAGACTCTTACGTTGCCAATAGCGTTTGTAGCTCATTTAATGTCTACCTAGACTAGAGTAAGCAATCCAGTTTGTTTTCTCTAAACCTATCTCTAGAACTAAAACAACACACCCAGTATTGGCTATGATCGGGACATTTGCTTCAAAACTACTCTGCTGCTCTAGATCACAATGCAAAGTAGATATAGGCTTTCTCTCTCTGCAGAAGCCTTCACCATACTCATACATTGCTGTGGGAGGATTGAGATGGAAAATCTCATTTCTGTGAATAGATCAGCTCATATGCATAAGCATTCCTCTATCCTGTTAAAAAAAAGGCCCAAACACAACCCAAACTTATGACAAAGTAAAAAATGAGAGCACTGATTCATTTAACAGTGACAATGAAAGAAATGACTCAGCTAAGATTGAACAATGAGTTTGTTCTTCCCTCTTCAGTATTGGAACAAATTGGTATTTGCTCTTTTGACTACAGCAGCTACTGGCATTTTCCAGCCATATATTCACTTGATGTTGTGCCTTAATTCTCAGCTGGGACACTCTTTTTCTCTTTCTTCCTTTCAATAGCCTCCAGTTAACTAAAAAAAAGGGGAGCCACCTACGCTGAGGTGGCTGTTTATTGCTCCCCACTACCCATACAGCAAGGGACAATGGTGAGCAGAGGACAAGTGATTCAGTGTTAATTAGAACTTTTCCCACACAGCAGGTTTTCCAAGTGCTGCGGCTGCTCATGATACTCTCAAATCAAAGCACAGACTGGGACTGCAGCTACAAAATATTCATCAAATAGCAATTTCTTAATGTTACCTTTTTGTTTTTCTATTCCTAGAGCACCTCCAAGCTTGGTTAGTCTCTTGCTATAGCAGGAGCACTCTGATAAAGGTCCTCCACGACCAGTATTTCAAGAGGATTCCTGATATATTCTCCTTATACTCTATTCTCCTCAGAATGATTCCTGGTTTCTGCCTTTTCCTCCATGTTGCCTACCAGTATTTTTTTTAATAAAGATTAGTAAGATGTTAGCCCAGTATTCCTGTAGCTTTCTTGCTTTCACTACACCATGTTTAGAAAGGCAACTGTTCAGAATTCTTCAGCAACATTTCACATGCTGCCTTTGCTGGTATTCACTGATCTAGCTTATCTCCATTGTCAGTGCAGGAAGAGAAGAAAAGCCATATGAGATGATCCCCAAGGGGCTTCTCTGACTACAGAAATAGAGGCAGGCGATCACCTCTTCAGTTCCATATTCTGCACAGGTGAAATCCTTAACCCTGTCTTTCAACAATAGGAATACCTTTCATTCACTTTTAATGTGTTATTGAGGTACACTGAATTCTCAATATCACATCTGCTGATCTACTGGTAAAAATAAAGGTAAATATTTTTACCCGCTGATAAAAATAAAGGTAAATTTATGTTTCAATGTATCAGGGCACTTTCCAGGAGCTCAGGCATGAAAATTTGAGCTCCAATCATCCAAAGAACAGAGGCTTAATTGGCCACTATTGGGTTTTACTGGTATCTTCAACAGCTTTGTTTTGCATGCTCTTTGTTTTCACCTCTGTTTTCTCAAAGTGTATCTGTACCAAAAGAAGGATCTTCAGGATCAAGTATATGTGCCTTGCAAACACCAGCTAGGTGCCTCATGAGAATAAAGAGCATTTTTCCTTTGCAGATGCACTGGTGTTTTTTGTGTAGTTGTTTTAAGAGCTTTGACTGGCTGGAACATATCAGGCATAAAAGTATAAGTGGTCTATTTCTTAGTGTTTGCCTTAATTCCTTGAGGTAGAAAGTCTGAATATAATGGTTGAGACCTGGAGAGCCTGGCTTTTAAACTAGACAGGCAAACAAGAGAAGTTCTCCTACAGCAAAAATAAACTACATGGTAATAGTGCAAAGGGAGGCCATCACAGCCCTCTGTTCCGGTCAGCCTCATGATTTGCATTTTTAAAACACAGCCACACTCTTCCCATCCATATCGCAGATGTGAATGTTTTGGAAGCATGTTCAGGCAGCAACCTATATATATGTATGACAGAGCAGAGCTTCTCAGATAGGTCTCGGAACTCTTCACTGCAAGCATGCAGCATGGAAGCACATAGATGAATACAGGCAAACAACTTTCTGAGCACACCTGGTAAAGTCTTGCACAGTAAAAAAAATACGCATGCCAAAGAGTGCAGCAGAAGCAGTGACCAATGCAGCCAGCACGCGTAGCAATGGATTTTAAAACATGCATGACATTAATATTTTACCATGACTGGTTTGCTTTGACCTTTTCTGTCAGTGATCAGAATCCTCTAAGAGAGTAATAGGGGAGGGGGAGGAGAGGCCGTTTGCCTCTCTCTGCCAGTCATGGACAGGAGAGCTGAGTGAAGCCCTCAAGTCCTTCATAGCTACCCATGTGTGCCCAGCATAGAATCATAGAATCACAGAATGTGTAAGGTTGGAAGGGACCTTAGAGGTCATCTAGTCCAACCCCCCTGCACAC
>JAUBOD010001050.1:231405-242742 GCA_032353885.1 Nothura maculosa
CCTCAGCCTTTGCTCATAGGGCAGATGTTCCAGGCCCCTGATCATCCTGGTAGCCCTGCGCTGGACTCTCTCCAGCATAGCTGAGACTCAGAGGGGTCTCAGCTTCCCCCCATCTTCATCCAAGGAGTCTCCCAGTCCTTGGAATCTAGGCTTCTTCTAAAGCTGACGGGTTCAGAATTGTTCATCGTGTCCCACCCTGCCTTCCAGGAAAGATCTCAATTTTCTGTAGCCACCCTTAACACTTGATATGTTTGTGACATGTCATGCCCTTGTGGGTGAGGTAAGTATCCATGGTGCTAGCCAAGACAGGAGACTGAGCATGAAATTCAAACGGAAGAAATGTCCACTTACACTCTCCTATTTTGCAGGCACTGCATCAAGTCCACTTGGCAAATACTCCTGTTGAGCTTCAAAGCCAAGCTAGTCATGTCTTGATTGTTTGAAACGACTGAATCAATCCCTTTCACAAATCATTCCTTTCTTTTCATCACAGAAAGATTACTTTAAATGATACTGTTTCCACAAGTTTAAATATATATATTTTTAAAAGGCACAAGCAAGAACTCTGTTACAGTCCCAGACTGCATCATGATTTCACTTTATTACTATTGAACTTTCAAATAAGTCTTTCTGGAAGAGAGAATAGCTGTAGTGTTGCAGAAAGAGATCCCTGCTGAATGCACCATAATCACAAATGCTTTTTCATGTAGGCAGAATATGTATCATCTCAATAGATCTCTGATTTCAACTTAAAAAGAAAAATAGTCTGATCCAAAGATGTGCTTAAAGAAGGATGTGCAAAGACATTAAAAAGAACCACTATCATTCTGAGCTTTGTCAGCTCATCTTTCACTTATGCACAGTGTCATTTATCACTCTCTTTCCCAAAGAAGCTTCTTTTTATTAGTCTGTCTGAAAAAATCTTCTATGTTATTTGTCACTTAGTAAACACTGAAAATAAACAGTTATTTGAATAAACTGTGTAAACTCTTTCCAGGAAAAAAAAGTTACCGAGTCAATGCAATCTAGAAATTAAGCAAAAGTACTAATGGTCACAAGCACCCCGGTTTTATTTTAATATATAAAAAAAATTCAATGAGAGTTATAATTATATTTAATATATATATGATCTACTATTTACAATATATGATATAGTATATATATTATGAATTATATATAATTATAATAAGGGTATTGTTTACTCGATGCAGTGCCCAGATTCTCATGGTCTTTTGCTCAAAGGCAACATCTATACATGCCAGAATACATTTAGGAGATGGCAGATATGCATGCTTAGCTTATGTCTCTGAAAGATATTATATTTGTGTGGACAACAGAACTTCATATTAAAAACTAACTCCCTAAACTACTGATGTCTTCTTTTTTGTCTTGTTTCTTTTATGTAAACCTGATCCTTCTGCCTATTCTTGATTCTTTCTCTCCCCATCTTTGTTTTTCCCTTCATGGTCCTTATGATTTGCTTTTCTTGTTTTACCTGTATTCTTGTTTCCTTCTCTTCAGAACAGATCTATTCCTATTATCTTGCTCTTTGCACTCACTCCACTTCTTCCGAATTTCTGTTGTATTTTCTCTCTACTTCAAGTCACACAAAAAATACAAGGTTTCACAAAAAGAACTAGATATTATTAAGGACATCTGAAGTCATGAGCTAGCCTGTTCTACAGTTAAATATTTTTAATCCCTGGGGAACTGAGGATAAAGTTAGAGACTGATCCAAAAAGCCATAAGGAGGGAATGGGTTACTAGCTGTCACAAACTGTGATAAGCAATGCCTACATCTGGACATGCATATGGACACATCAATTATTAATCACATTTTGCAGTAAGGTAATATGAAGATTAATAAAATAGCTGAAGAAATCCCAGATGAACTGCAATAATAACAACATAAGTGATATTCAGTTAAGTCTCTGATTTTTTCCTCAGAAGAGGAAAAAATAATTAGGGCATTATAGAAGTGGATTTTATGAGTTTTTACAGCAAGCAGAAAGCTTCTGCATAGCCTTCAGGATATTACAGAAGTGCGGTATTTCTCAACAACTCCCTCCAGGAAACTGCAGCAGAGCCTGAGGTAAAGAAATTCATGTGGAATATGGTGTGAGGATACCAGATGTGTAATTTGCCTCATACTGTTTCTCTTGTCATTTCTTGCACTCACACATTGACGGTGAACGTGTGCAGTGTGTGAAGCTACTTTCCATGGCCCTCGGCCAGTGCCTAGGCAGCAGCAAAGGCTGGAGGAAACAGGGAGAGCAGCCCATGCCAGGTGCATCTCAGCCCTCCTGGAAATAGTACAAACAATCTACTCAGATAGGAATATCCCCAGAATCTCAGACAGTCTTCTACTTGGAAAGAATCAGAGCATCTGTATGAAATGCTATAACAAACAACCAACAACAACAGAAAGAAAAAGAAACAAAAAAACCCACATCTTTTCATCACAACATTTGACTACAAGTATATATACTTATTTTTCCGTAGGGAGTGATTGCATGGTCGAGGGCATAATGTTATTTAACAGAGTGTCAGGACACTTTAGTTCTGCTTCACAGCTGTGAAGAGCAGCACGGACAGGGAGCCCTTGGGGAGGGCTGTAAGGAGAAGCATGAGGAGCTTACTAGTATGTCATAAGAAAAGGGATGTTTTAACTGCTTTAAAATCTACCTCAGGGTATATCTGCATTGGTGTTTTACTACATTTCGGGACAGCACTTTTTGAGACAAATCTCCTAACTCTACTTTTCCTGGGATTATGGGGTACATTTTAGAGGGCATAAATGGGCTTCCATTCAGTGGAAACTAGATGAAAACTGTGCTCCAGATGGCTGTCCCTGGTACAAGGGGCAGGATTTGGGTGGCAGGGGACCATGTGGAGGGGGTCATGGGCTGCCCTGTGCCCATCACAGCTAGCTTTAGATTGAATGGAAATGACCCACGGTGGGCCAAAGCTTCAGGCAGTGAGAGGAGCATATGGCATCGATGCCCAAAGCTACTTGAGATGAGGCAGTAGCTACTTCGGAGAGGGGAACACTCACCAAAAAGGGACATGTGAGGAGAAATGTGAGGAGATGCTTGGTAAAAACATCTTCCACACAGAGGAGGCACATGGCACTGCTAGGGACACAGCTGGAGGTTACGCCCCAGGAAGGAGAATCTCCATGCAGGAGAGAGTGCACATAGGAGGGAATTGGGGCCATGGGTAACAGCTTCAGGGTAGGGGCACTTCCAAAGGCACAGTGCCCACAACCAGCTGCTCTGCACCATTTGCTGATGTGGACACAGACTTACTGCAGATGAGGTAAAAATTGCCATTTTAAACTATTATTTTCCCACTCTAAAACAGTCTTTCATTAAAAGCACAAAAGCACCAATTCCCACCATCACCGTGGGCTGTGAAACAGGACAACTAAATTACTTCAAGGTCAGAAGAACAGGGACTGCTCTGCTGCCACCTGAACCTTGGTCTATCTCTGCGCTCTGTTAAAAGTTCCTGACGTATTTTTCTGGCATCGATACAAACTGGCACAAAAACATGAAACTCTTTTCCTCCCTTCAGACAGGGTGGCCATATCACAACTGCCTTTCGGGAATGGCTTGTCCTAACTCCGTCAAGGTGCTTGGGAATTATCCAGGAGACTGCTAAGTGACTCAGGACAAAAATATAGCACAAACTACTCCAGCAATTTATAGCAGATCTGGTTCCTGTGCCTGGGGAGCGTCTCCGTCAATATTTAATTTTCTAGAATAAACAACCTCAGAGCTCCAGATGCTTATGTGGACCTAAATTTATAAGGGACAGGAAGTGCAAGATCTGGGCATAGTATACTTTCATCTTGCTATTACACTGAAAGTTGTGCAATACGGGATTGTAGATGCTCTGCTTTGAGCTACTAGTGACATGAGAATCTCAGCCTTCATTCTCCCTGCCTTCCACCACCAAAGAGGTTTCAATCATCTTAGCTTTGAAGCAGGTCTGAAAGGCTGAATGTTTCTCAAGGATAGCAGAAAGCAGGAAAGGAAGAAAATGATTTTTGTTTATTTTGAAAAGCCTCCTGATTTGAAGGAAATGAACTTACTCCTTAAAAGTATTTGAGGTTAGCAGTACTTTTAATCTAAAATCAAACATAGCTAAAAGAGTGGAAAGAAATATTACCATTAATATTGATCTTTTGTTATTTTTAAGTTGATTATTAAAAGACATAATTTCAAATATTCATAAAAGTCCAGTGATATGAAATGTCTGTCATTAAGTTAGAGGACTAAAGTGGAGGACTTAACAAATGTTACCTGTGTCCATTTTTAGGGATAAGAAAAGCAAAGGCATTTTAGTATCAATTCTACAAAGCATCCTTCCTGCAGAGGGTTTTTTTAGCCCTCTGTCATAAATTAGACAGCAAATTCGAAAAGATTTTACATATCTTGTTCTACTAATCTGAGGCTGACTAGTTCAAAGTTGAATTAAGGTTATTATTATGAGATAATATAAAACATGGTTGTGATTTATTCCTCAACAATGGCCTTCCTCACTTGGGAAAGAACATCATTTTAGGAACCTTGATATAAATCTGCCATAACTTTCCATTAGATTTGAGGAACTGTTCTTGCAGTATCTTTCTAATATAATAAAACATATTCCAAAACAGAATGACATGATTTGCCAGCCCAAGGAAATCTTGTCACTGCTAAAACACTAAGGGCTGCATTAATCTTCTCTATTGAGGCTGATCAAACTGCAATTAGAGATTGCTTGCAAGTTCCAAGCACCACCTTAATTATGATTTAACTCCCCAGGCAGGAGGCCAGTCTCCTGTACGGAAAGCACTCAAGGCATCTCAGTCTTTTCCATGCTGTCATATTATCCCCTCTAAAACAATAAATATTAATAAATTTGTCAACACCTAATATTTATGTGCTACATATGTAGCTGTAAATTTGTTACCTGTAATGCTCAATGAATTAGCTGCAATTAAAGTTACTAGATTAGAAAAAAATCTCACTCCCCCTAAGTGATAGTTGTAATCAATTTACTAACAGACTTCAATAGAGATTAGAGGAAGGGTTAGAAGCAAAACAGCATACATAATATGAGATTATTAAAGCTACACCTCTTACAATCATCATCATGCATTAGACATCCTTTGATTATTGCTGTATTATAATCTTCTTAAAATATACACATTGGTTGCCATGATTTTTTTCTTTCAATTTTTTATTTTAATCACCATTTCAAACATATAATATCAGTCCTCCAAATCATGCAGAAAAAAAAACCAGAATACATTTGCTTTCACAGTCTGTCAATCTTAGACCCTAAAATTTTATTTGAGCCCTACTAATATTGAAATAATATATGATTCCATGTGTGCGGATGTGGATACATACAAACACACATATATCATATATATATACATAAGCATATATAAAACATTTCTAAATTCCTGATCTGTAATAGTTTGACTTTATTCCCTAGCTTCACTCCCTATATCTAAATCAAATGTATTCTAAACTTTGTTTATAGTCACACTAAAGTCTAAATCTTTACCTTGTCACCTGTTCTGCTTCACTACAAGATTAAAAGAACGGTCAACATCGCAAATGAAAGAGTATTTAAGAATAAGTATAAGTTAACATTATATCTAAATGCACTTGCTTTTTTCAGTACTGGGGATATATATTTATACATTGGATCACGGAAGTGCTCGATAGAATGGACAAATCTTTTAATGCCTCACTTTGGCTTCATGTAGACATTAAAAGTATCATACAGAAAAGCTAAGATCAAATTCATCCAGTGCCAGCACTGATATGTCCTGAAGAGCATGAGAGTTCAGCTAATGTGTATGAGTGCCTGAAGGACTCAAACGAGCTGATTTGCTTATGCTTTCTGAGGAGAACTCAGAAAGTGAGGATATGATTTTTCCTGTGGGTCATCCTCAGAAGTATAGAAGCTTATTTTCTAATTTTCATATTTTTAGACTTTTAATCTCCTTTGCTGTCTCTCTTCAAGTATGATGAATCAGTTCCTTCTTTTCCTGTGACATGATTGCCTTTTAAATAATGTAGCCTTATCAGCCTGTAATATCTTATGCATATGCATTATTTTTCCAGTATCTACCTTTCATATTTCTTGTAGAAAGTATGACTTTTTACATCCGTATCTGCATAGGACCCAGCACTGAGGAGCACTGCATGCATCTTACTCATTCTGACACAAACGCCAGTCATGCATTGTCTCATTCTACCATACGCCTTTTCACCATTTCTGTCCTGTAAAACCTTGCTTTGTCATTTGCATCAATAAATACTGTACTGCTCCTTTGTTACTCAGACTGCCTGAATTAGTTTACAAGATATATTGTTCTTTGACTCTAATCTTACTAGTTTTAATAGCTAAGGAATTATAGGCTTTGAGTAACTCAGTTTTTTGACTTAACTCCTTTTTGAATTTTAGTACCTCCTATATCTTTTCTGTCCATATTTCTACCTGCTGGTGTTGCTATATCCAAGGATGTTCTACTTCTTTCCTGCACAAGTAGAGATTTCATAGCTATTTTTCTGCTTTCATAAGCATTACCCAGCCTTTCATTCCACATGATCTGTACCTCAGATACTCAGCACTCAGAGACCTTGCTCTGTAAATGTCTCATAATCTAAGTATCTTCTCATAGTTTAAATATCTTACCCACTTCTTCATAACTTATGTTAGCCCTTATAAAGTTCAACTGAGTCCTTGTCTTCTCTATGGACTAGAAGCATTTCACAGAGCACTAGTGAGTCTCTATTCACAACTGTAAGTCTTAAAAGTGTACTTAATGTTAAAGTGGTGAATTATCCATCCACTTTAAGAAAAGATTAATTAAGCTACAATGGCACTTCATTGCTAGGTGACTCTTTACAACAATTCTGTGTGTTGTCATTTAGCACTTCTGGATTGACAGTGTGAGTGCTTTACATGTAAATTAATGTTTCCGTGGTGCTCTAAATGAGGTCTTAGAGTGTAGAGAATATTTGCTTTTCAATTTTTTGTTAAAATAGATTCAATACACTTACATCTTTCACACCACTACATTGAATAGCCTTTCAAATATCACCATTTTAAATGATGAACTGAAGAATACAGTTATTAAATGTTCAGTTCCTGATTTACTGCCAGTTAAAATTACTCTTCATTCTGCATTACAGACTATTCTCATCTTTTAGCCACTCCAAATACAGGTTCTTGAAGAAGCTAAGAAATAATATTGCTTGTGTCTGAAAATCATAAAGGCGACATGCTGAATAATACAGATTTTGTTGTATGATCAGTTACAAACTGTGGCACACTATATTTAGATGTAGTAATTGCAAATGCAAGCACAGGTAAGATTTAAAAATATTTTCTAGACTGAGTTTATTTTTGAGATAAGATGCAAATATATAGAGAGAAAACTGTCTTTTCTTCTTCCACTGTAACTTAGGTAGACCTAATGTGGAGTGAGACATAAGGCCAGGATCTGTTTAGAAAAACATTTTCATCTGGTTGCAGGGTTTCCAGTAGTCTTATGGCGTATCTAGATCACAAAGTAAAATTGCTGCTCCAGAGCTAAATTGTTGTAAAACGCTCAGATAGGATGGACGCTCCGTTTAAAACTCTCCAGTTAAAACACCCAGGTTAAAAACAGCATATCTGCTTACCAAGCTCTTCTGCTTCTGACTGCCATTTTTGCTAGTAGGGTGCAGTGAGGAGTCTGGTCACTCCCCGTATAGTGTGGTGTAGCAAGCACATTTCTTGTTCACCATGCCTATGAGAGGAAGGAAATGCAACGTCTTCCACAGTAACTGCTATCAGCTAACTTCAGGTGCCTGCAGCTTCTTAATTTCCTAGATTGGAACTCTGTGCCTAGACTTCCTTTGCAATCGAGGAAGGGAAGCAAGCATTTCTAAGGTATGTGACATCTTGTGCTAATATCTAAAATAGGCCAGACAAGGTTTGCCTGTTGCTTTCCTCTCTACTGCCTAAAATGAGTAAATATTTAATCAATCCCATCAGCTGGACAATCTCATCAGTATCTTTCTTTCTGAGGCAATCCTGAACCACATTCTGTACTTACAGCTTTTCATTCCTGTCTTTTGCAGAATATGAAGAAAGGCAGTCTCTGCCTTCGTTTTAGGTGAGGAAGAAATTTTGATGGCAGCTTGGAAGAAAGATACGGTTTGAATTCCCAGCACCTGCATCCTGTAAAATGTTCCAAATCATCTTGTGACAGGGACAGCTAAAGCTGTTCAGACCTCAGACCCATCGGTCTGTAGATAGGGTCTGCATGGGTCTATAGACAGGGTCTGTATGAGTCTATAGACCCACAGGTCTATAGATGTGACCATAGGCATATCTCAGAGGTAAAAGAGGCTGCTGTTGCTGCAGAAATCAATAATCACTGCCAAAATGTACCTTTTTTTCCATGTTGTGCAAGACTGGCTAGTATGGTGTCAACCTTACAAATGATTCTTTTTGGAATAGATTAATTTGACTGATTTTACCAAATTTCACAGAGGTAGTTGTTCTTTAGTATAGGTGTAGTGCTAGTGCAATACCCATTTAATCATCTCTTGTACATTTAAGTATATGTTCTGAGAAGTGATCGAATGCAGTTTATTGTATGATAGATGAGATTTTATTACCTCTCCAGCTAAATGAACTTGCAGTGCACTTTGATACTTCACAAGCAAATTGCTTATGAAACTGACAATCTATTCTGAAATGTGTTTTGCCTCTTCTGAAATGTGTTTTGGACAGTTTTCTAGTTTGCTGCTTCTTAAAAGTAACCCTTTCTCCTGACAAAAACATCACAATCTCAAGGCCTCAAAATTCACTGTCATTTATTTTAACTCTAGGTTTTTAGTGCAAAAGTCTAACGTGGAGAAGAACTCGAATAGTATGCTTAAATCCACAACTCCTTCCATGAACTTTTGCAGGCCAAAAAGTATTCAGCTGTTTGTCTTGATCGTTTCACGGATGTGAAAATTTATTTCAATTCTATCTCTTTGAATTCTTCAGTGTAGATGGATTTGTGAAAAGAGAAAGGGAGGGAAGAGAATAAAGCAGCTCAGCAAACACCTACCCAGCAATATGCCATGTATGGACTATAAATCAGTGCTGCTGTTCCTTTTGGAATATTAAGTTAGGTGATTCTCTTTCAAAAGATAGATCAGAAACTGGGGGCATTCAAGAATGGCTTGTGAAAATTATCATGGTGAGATTTCCAAACGATGACACATCTAGGAGACTGAGCCTGTTCATTTCAGGGAGGCAATGAAGGAGCACCACGCTTACACACACAGCAAGTCTTAGAAAGAGAATAACCTTGAGCTCAGTCTTAGACATCCCAAAGTTAGGAGAAATGAGCTGGATACAGCTGCTTGTGTGTTTTCAGCATGATTCCCAAGTTTACCTACAATGCCTGCAGTGCAGTCACTGCTATACATCTTTTTTTTTTATTTTTTTTATTGCATTTTTTTACTGCATCCCCCTTGCAGTAGGACAGTTGCTGCAGTGCAGAGCTCAGAGGATGTCTCTGGTATTTCCTCAGCAGCTCGGTGAGGCTTTGCAGCCCTCCTTGAGTTTTATGGATCAGTGACTAGACTGCTCTGGGTAGCTGAGGTAACTATTATAAAGTTAACCTAGGGTTACATTTGTTTGACTGCATTTACAGTAATGATCACAGTGTGGACACACTAACTATTGGTAATTACATGATCCTTTTTTTTTGATGCATGCCTTACCTTTTATAGCAGCTCTTCATTGCTGTGTTTTGTTCTCCTTCCTCACTGATTTAACTCTGTGTTTTTCCTTCTGCAAGCTGCTCAAACCACACATCTGAGGCAAAATTATTCCTTTCTACCCATGATGCCAATTGTTGCCTGATTTGTCAATAAGGCAATACAAATACAATTTGTATTGTATTTGTATTGCCTTTGTACAAAAATACAATTTGTATTTTTGTTACAGTTCCAGTAAATGAGCAGGGCACCATTGTGCAAAGAGGAAGCTGATACACAGCTATCACAGGAAGAAAAGAGAAGAAAAGAGAAGAAAAGAGAAGAAAAAAGAGAAGAAAAAAGAGAAAAAAAGAGAAGAGAGAAAAGAGAGAAGAGAGGAGAGAAGAGAAGAGGAGAGGAGAGGAGAGGAGAGGAGAGGAGAGGAGAGGAAAAGAAAAAAGATCATCTATGAGTTGAATTTTGAGTATCCAGTTAGAAGGACTTTCGACTTGTTCAGAGCTTTATATAACACATCTTAACTCAAATGGCAACTTTCAGTGCCCAGTGCTTTGACAAATCAGTCCCAAGAATCTCCAATTACATATGATAGAAAGTATGGAACACATCACTTCTGACCACGTGTAAAAGTTTCATCGGATACTCTCTCTGATATTACACAGAAGCCCTCTTGAGAAGCAAGAACTCAAGGTGATTCTTTACAGCAGCACTTAGCTACCTTAACTGCAATGGCACCCTTTTCCCTCCTACACTCCCCTCTGATTCTTTGCAGCTTTTCCAGCAAACATGGAAAAGAGATTTGCAAATAGGTCTTTCTTTTTCTACATGGCCTCTTTTAATCTCTAAAACATTTTAAGTGAGTGTTTCAAGGTGACATTTGGCCAAAATGATAAGTGATTGTGTAACTACAGACTTCATAATAGAGTACACAAGGAGGATGAAATCAGCTCGCATTGACGACCATGAATCTAGTATTTCCTAGCTCTAAAGTGCTTGTTTTCCATTCTTTTACTTCCTTTATTTATGCAAAATTGTTCTAACATAGGTGCCTCAGCCTGCAATTCTTGGGTTTTAGAAAAGGAAATATGAAAAGAAAGATATTTTTTTTTTGCTAGTAATCCTCATACAGACTGTCAGCAAGGATATACCTTTAGATCTCCCCATTGATAAGCACTTGAGTTAACAGAATAACAGATGCAAATGCTACAAGTGTGTTCCCTTTCCCAGGATCTTCACACAGTTTCAGTTCCAGGGCTGACTCCAGCATCACAAGGGTCACCACAGCCGGACTGGGACACTTCAATAGTAGTCTCTTGTCTGTCAGTGGGTGAAATGGGGATCTTTAGCTGCAATCTATGCTTTCAGGGAGAGCTGGATCAGTGAGAGCAATCCTTCAGCCCATCACTTTCATGGGCTTTTGCTCAGTCCTCTTCATATTGTCCTGTGGTAGGAGTCAGTCCTCAGTCCAGTCCCATTCAATTTATTCAAAATGGCTGCAAGCTGAGGCACCAAAAGTTCCACAGGAACTTAAGGAGGCATTTCCTCACTGTGAGGGTGACAGAGC
>JAUBOD010001050.1:253042-264579 GCA_032353885.1 Nothura maculosa
TGAGATTTTAAGGCTTCCTGAAGCTGCAGCTCTAGCTTCCCAACTAATGCTGTCATTTCAAACTACACTTTTTCATAGGAGATGGGAAACCGGCTAAGTAGTTTAAGAAGTTATTCTTAAAGGACAGTGCAAATGTGCTTGAAATACAGATGTTTAGAGAATTTCAATTTAACCTCAGACAGTGTTCTTGTTTTCCTCTGGCGTCTTGCTGGCCGTCTAAACCAAAGAAAAGTGAGACTAAGGAACAGCACTTGTGTCGTAGGGCAAAGACCTAGACTGGCTCATGGACTTGTGGTTAGTTTCCTTCCCACATGCAGACAGGTCAAAGTACCTGAAGCAAGGCACCAGCAGGCTGTGTTGTAGTGCACCAGGTTGTTCCATGCTTTGAACCATGAAGTTCAAAGTGAGTGTTGCACTGGTTGGGGTGGAGTGAAAATATCAGTGAGTTTATTCAAGGAAAAGTTTTTAACAAACAAGAAACTTGTATGTACACACTTAGAATCCAGTTCCCTCTTGTGGTTAATTCAGCATTGGGATATGAGAAGGACTTTGTTATTTCAGGTCTTTGCCATCATTCCCAAAATGAGCTGTCGTCTTTGAATTTGTAGACTTACTTTCTACTTATTTTTATTGTTTCTTTCCAATTAAAAAAATGGATAAAACTGACAAATCAATCCCAAAACAGAGCCACAAATCACCTATGTGCAACAGTGCTTGTGTAGGCAAACACACAGGAGGATGTGAACAACAAGAAAAGTGAATGAATAATAAAAGGAACAAGGCAGATGTTTCTATTAAGGTAATTTCCCTGGAAATAGTTATTGCTTGAAGCAATATAACAAATAATACTTTGTTTAGAACTCAATTTAAAGAGATAATATAATACTATACCTATGGCACTTCTGCAACTTCAAAATAAAACTAAGTTCTCAGTTTGTGTCCAGGAAGTCAATGACGAAACAATTTAGACTGGATCTTACTGAGCTTAAAACCATTTTGCACTGTTCCAGTCAATCTCAAGAAATGAGACTTTTTCTGCCAAGCCTAAGAGTTGGAAAGACTTTGCACAAAGTATGTTTTTAACTGTCTTCAAGCAGCTTTACCAGAGCAGTGAAAAGGCTTATTAGAGGCAATGACTATGAGGCCAAACAACTTTAAAGATGCATGGATATTGTAGCCACAAAGTTTGAACAGCTTCGTATTGCCCTTACTGGTTTCCATTCTGGTATTTTACTACTTTCTAAGTAGTATCGCTGCTGCTGGAATAGATTCGGATGTGATGTTAGCCAGCAACTGCTCCACAGAGCATTTATGATTTTGTTTAAAAAATTGTTCGTTTGTTTGTTTTGGTGGTGTTTAAAATAAAAACAAACTTGGGATTTGAAATCTAGCTGGTGAAAGAGGATTTTCGGGGGGCATTTGTGAGGTTATACCTGCTAATTAAAGCAATATCAAGGAGTTTGAAAGTACTGCACACTATTAATCTCTACTGGCAAATTGTTAGAAGAGTCCCAGGTTCTAGTCTGGTTCAGGTGCCAGGCACACCTTGGGAGCTGACATAGATCAAAGCTGACTGTATCAGCCAGCAGCTTTTTTTATCAGCCACATTTCATAACACAAAAAAAAAAGGTCCTGCCCTGCTGGGAGGAAAGAAAGACTCAGTGATAGTGCTAAAGGACATGCAAGACTGCTATCACACTGGACTCTCTTCACCTGTGCACCGGAAATGCTCTTTCCCTGCAAAATGACAAAAGCTGAAACTGGGGGGAATAAGATCAAATCTAAAATCTGCCCTCCAAAAGAACCTTAGTAACATAGGCTGAATGACATTATTTTAAGATGCTACACAGCTGTATTTTAAAGCAAAAGGATTCTCAGCTGGACAGATACTTGAAATGTCAATTATCTTACTTGACATCTTACGGTGAAAAAAGCACAAATCCACCATCACTGAATCAAGATCAAAGGAAATATATTTTCACAACATGTTATTAAGAAACTCATCAAATTTGCTAGATGTGTTTTTTAAATAAATAGAAGCATCTCTGTTCTTTTCCTAGTTATACTTGTCGGACTATTTTAATGTACCTGACCAGGATTTGCAGCTCTCCATAAAATCCAATACAGAATTGATGTTCAATTATTTGCGGTAGTACTACTGACAGCAAAAGTAGACCATTATGTGCTGCAAAATCATGTTTGTTTTATATTTTTTTTTATTAATGAGATAAAATTTGAACTAGAACAATCTGGTCTATTAGTAACAATATCTGCAACAGCAAAATAAATTACAGTTCCTAATACATTTTATTTCATACACTTGTGCTGTACTAAGAACAAGAATTATTTTATCAATGTTTTTATGAACTAATTTCAAATCATAACACCAGAGTTAGTAAATAAGAGTATGCCTTTCAAGGTTTGTGGAAGATTAGAAGAATTCTGTAGAATTTTTTCACAAAGACTGAAACACTGCTGAATTACATGGTGCATGTGTAGAGTAAGAAACTTGATAATCAAAAACAGAATTGAAAAGCACTCTTTGCTCTTACCTCTTCTTTGAGACAGATGTAGAGCCAATTGCTCAAAAGTATTTCTAGTGAGCCCTGTTCAAGTGATAGGGTAATTTACATTTTGAACATCCGTGTCTTAGGGTTCCAAAAATTGAGGGCATGGATTTAAAACTGAATGTAAGTGGTCATGTAATCCTCTGAATTGCAGTTATTTTTTCTCGTCTTGCTCCTTTTTCTGCTCAGATGCAAAAACAGGCAGTTGCAGGGTAACTGCTTTAATTCTGTAATAACTTATACTCTACATTGTTCTGTAAAAATGCATACAGAAATAACTTTCTGATGATATAACAAAGAGAATTCCCTGATTAACATAAGAATTAAAGTTAAGAATTCAAAGTCTGGAAGAAGTTTCCTATTTGTTTTAGCAGACTACTGTTAGATATGTTTTATAAGGTTTGATAGAGTCCCTACTGTATTCTGGGGACTGGTAGAAGATAATGAAAATTTTATTCTTTAATACATGATTATTTGTTAAATTTTTCAGTGTAGTTTCTTCTTAGCCTAATGCTGCTTTAGTTCTAAAGGGCTTTCTTATAAGCAGTTAGGACAGTAATGGGAGCAAGCTGCACTGTTTGGTGCACACAGAGCCATGCTCTTAAATACTGTTCAAGCTACATTAGCTGGTTGCAGTGCTTAGGCCAATAGGTGCTGCTTAGAGAGAGAGAGACAGTATTATATCCAGCATGTGAAAGATTTTTAGTGTGCTCTGGAAAGTGACTTGATACACCCACTTAATTTGTGGCGTAGATACATCCTAAATAAATATATAATCATCATATTTACATAGTCCTGAAGGGAAAATCTGGCAGAAAGCCTGTGTACGTATACACTTGATGTGCTGCCTTGATATGGTCTTTGGTGTGCTGGAAAATGTCTTTAAATCCCAAATACAAATTCAGGGCCATCAGGGAAGGAAAGGAGGGTTTGTAAACTGGATTTCAAAAGTGATTCAGAGACTTCTATGGGCTCCATATCAAGCCATTAATGAGTTCCATAATAAGTCATGTAATTCTTGTAAATCCAAGTGATATTCTTCGTTTTAATGTTAGAGTAGTACCATTTAATGTTTGACTCTGAGAGGAGTGGATTTGCTAGCACTAATTAGTGACCTAAAGGGGGCCCCTTCCTATGGGCCCCAGTACAGACCCATAACAACCAACAAGCTGAAATCTCTTAAAAATGGTATCTGAGCCATGACCTGCCCCAGAGCTGAGCTTCCATTCAAATATAAACCACAGAAATAAGGGTGACCCAAAGTATCTGAATACTTCTCTTGTGGAGTTCACACAGTTTCCTATTTTTCCTTTTCTTGGATTTAATCAAGATCCTTTAATTCTGAAGGATGAAAATCTTGAGTACTTATTATCCAATGGCAGATACCATTGATACTTGTCCAATGTTCAAAAAGTGAAACATATCCTACTCCTCACTGTAAGGTGATTGCTCTTAGAGGAAAATGGCTGCACCAGGAAGGAAGGAAGGATGGAAGATTACTTTCCCACATCTAAAATCTAAAACAAGATACAACATAAAAAGGCTGAAGCAATTATTTGCTAAGCTGGTGAGGACTAGCACAAAAATACAGGCCTACTGATCTCTATTTTAATGGGGGAAGTGAAAATCTAACTGCCTATTCAGAACATCCTCGACTAACAGAATGACCTTGATAAGCAGATGACACTTCAAAACCCAACTTAGTCATTAATCTAGGCAAAAGAATTTAAAGGTCATTCAATAAAATTTGATTTTTCTTTTCTGTGAAAGAACTCAAAAAGAAGCATAGGCCTGGTGATGGCTTTTGTGTTGAACTGTACAGATTAAATCCTTCTCAAGTTAGGCATTCAAAATTAGGTTCAAAGTTCAAGTTAGGTCAAAAATATGCATTTTGAAGTGCGTATTTCTGTGTGGTGTTAGATTTTATATAACCATTGGTCATCTATTGACTTTCCCTACTAGACATTAATCTCATCTAAGTTTCCACAAAGATAGTGACGGTCACTTCCTGCTCCGAAAGGATTTGCCAGAAGACACTAATGACTTCTTGAACTATCCTGTATTTTTTTTGACTGTCATAATATTTATCATCATCTTTCATTTGCAGCTTTTCCTTCATGAGTTTCATTTCATCCAGTTGAATTTAATGGAAAGATTTAAGAAGTACTTTAGAAGAGAAATTAAAATATTTAGAACATCAGACTAGAAACTGTATTTTTCTCTTTGACTTTTGGTGGGATTTTTTTACCATTCTTGTTGTCCTCCATTTGGGAATGAGAAAGAACAGAAGAATATAAATTGTATTTAGTTATTAGACATTTTCTTGTTATATGCAGCATCAATTAGATTCGATGAGGTTGAACAGCTGGGGAGGATATAATTAATTTCACAATCTTTTGATATAATGTTATGCTATGAACCATCCATCTTTTCTGGACTTGATCTGTATCTTTTCCCAAAACTTTATTATAACTACACTCTTCTCAATAAATTACGTAATCACTGAATCATATATGACAGAGATCCTGATATATTCGTATTGTCCCCTACTTTAAATGCAAAATGGCCAAGCTATTTTATCAAGACTGTCTTTACATTAGATTTCAAAATCATATTTGTAAATGACAGTTTTTTAATCATAAAGTATCTATTTTATTATTTGATGGCTGAATCACTGCAAGTAAAAATGGTAGCAAATTTACTCCTGTTGTGAAACATTTTGAGATTCATTCCATGGTCTACAAATCCTTTTAATTTTTTTAAGCATGAACAAGTGCTTTATCTGAACATATTTCAACAAATGTTTTTTCACTTCTCTGCCTCCTAGAGCTGTTGACCAGAGTTCTAGGCAGATGAATAATGACTAAGAGACTTCAAATATCTGAAATATAATTATGGTTCCACAGTGATTCATAAAATTACGTAAAACTTCATTCAGGTCTTCCCAAATATCAAGAAGCTGTGATAAATATCATTATGAAAATAAATGAAAATTAAATCATTGCTTTTATTTCTCAGAATAGTCACAAATCACTCATAGTAATGACACAGGTTTAAATACTTGTACAGTTTAATAGATCTGGAATGTCTAAACATCTTCATGGAATAGCTGTGCTTTCTGTCTTCTACCAGAAGCTTTATCTAGGATGAAATTTCAGTCACTTGGAAATTGTTCTGACCGAACTGTATAGTGTATGCCAAATAGTTAAAATAAAGTAGTAATATTTCCATTTTTCCATATTTTTCTAACACAAATTTTGCTCTAGGAGATATGACTTACATTGACACTAGGAATCATTGTTGGAAGGTGTAACTTTAGCAATATCCAAGGTATGTAATTCAAGCATGAGAAATAAAGTCACAGATGTGATAGTGTTTTGAGAACCTGGGCCCAGAAGGATGTTGTTTCTGTGGCATGTTACCTAGGACTGTCAGAGCAAGTTCCAGAGCTATACATCTCCTTTCTTTTTACTGCTCATGTTTTTTTAAACTGCATTCTCACCTGCTGCATATGGGCTGGCTGTGCTCTTAGATCATTAAGATGAAAACACAGTTAAGCCCATAGGAGTGATGACTCACTCTTTGCTTGTCGTTAGGATTCACTTTGGAGGGTCTCTTTCTCAGCATATGAAGGGGATTACATGATTTGTGTAGCTGAGTACATTTTCCTGT
Organism: Nothura maculosa; assembly: GCA_032353885.1. Classification (NCBI taxonomy): domain Eukaryota; kingdom Metazoa; phylum Chordata; class Aves; order Tinamiformes; family Tinamidae; genus Nothura; species Nothura maculosa. The sequence goes on from JAUBOD010001050.1 coordinate 259,282, forward strand.
TAAAAATAACAGCAATACTTTTAGGAAGATAGATAATATCTCTGATGTCCAGCAACATTGCTTAGTATAATCAGCACATAATTAGGTCCTGTTCGATGAACTCTGGCAGTGGTTTATTTTAGACAAGTTCCTCTCTTCTACATACATATCTTGCAAACAACAAGAACAGCTTGTAATAGCTTCCACAATCGTAATGAATCAAGAGTGTCTGGGTATCTGGTGAACACAGTGTTGAAATTGCTTAGTTGTTGGCAGTGTGCTTTTGGGAGGCACAAAGGAAAGGACAGTTTATTCCTCTAAGGACAGAGGAGGAAAGCTATAAATGGTTGCTATGGAGGCAAACAAGGATGATTTGCCTGCAGTTTGTTCAAATAAAATAAAGGATACGCTAGAACTTCTGTAATGGGGAAGGAAAGAACTGTCATTGGTATTAAACACTTAAACAAATACTTCACACATTTTCGGTTGTGAGGCATATTCTGGGGCTGTAAGGTAGTAAACACTCCCTCCTACAGAAGATGATTTGTTAGCCTGTCAGCTGGGGATCCTGAGATGATTAAAAGCCATAATTTTTTCCTTTCTTCCTCCTCTTCATATGCATAGACTCTCCTGGGAAAACACATTATGCAAAATCCTTACAGGCAAAGCATCAATAAAACATCAATAAGGATAATTATATTGAAACTAGTCAGCACTTGTGGTTAATATCTCTAGCTTTACTGCAAGCAGACAGATAAATTTCACATTTTGATGCTGAAGAATACAAGATTTTAGGTATATTTCTTTCCAGAATCTTTGACTGCAGCTACCAGAGAATTTAAGGTCTGGGACATCTGGCTGAAGGTTGCTGCTTACCTCTCACAGCAACAGTTCAGAATTGGGATGTAGTAGACAGCTCTCTGTTACTTTTACTGAAAAGTTTTACCTTCTGTGGTGAAGAGAAGAAGAGTTTCTCATCTCTCCTGTGTCACCTGGACATATCATCATGTCAAATATCCCTCAAAGGCTACTGCTGCACTTCTTACAACACTGGCTATTTTTGCAAGCCAAGAACTCAAGTGAGAAGATACCTTCAAAAAAAAAAAAAAACAAAGGTCCCAGAACAGAAAAGGTAAAGAAAGTGCACACAAATGGGACAATCTGTATTAAAAAAATGTAAGCTTCATCCTAATTGCTTGAAGCATACCAGTAATCTGCCCAGTACACGAAAGTCACACTGTGGACAATTTGTTATGGTTATGTGTCACTGGTGAACAACAGTCATTTCCTAGTCTAGGGTCTTGGAATGTATGATAGATTGGCTAAGGATAAAAATTGAGCTGGTAGAAGATAAAAAGAAGATGTCTTTTGCCTCAAGCCATATGATATAGCTGTGACAAGACATCACAGCAAAAAAAAAAAAAAAAAAAAAGAAAGAAAAAAAGGAGTCTGTTTTAGAGGTGTTCAATTAGTTTGGAAGCCAGTTGAGATTTTAGCAGCCATTATACAGAACTGAACCCAACCTTCTTCATCAGAGCCCTAGTTCTACAGAGTTAGCAAAGTTTTTAGCCAAAGCTATGATTTGAACTGATGAAGTGAAGAAAAAAATCACTGAGATAAATTTTGTGCGATCAATTCATCTGCGACAGGAAGCATTTAAGCTTCCTACAAAGACTATAAGGCTTGTTCTTTAGAAAAAAGCAGTGGCATCTGTATCAAATAAATACATGCTGTAGATGCTGCTGACCAAGAGAAAAAGTGACATAGTTTGTTACCTTAGCTTCTCTCTCTCTCTATATATATAGCCTCAAAAATATTGAGGAATCTACAGCATTGCAGATTAATTTGAGGCGAGCACTATAGCTGCAGAAGAATTACTTGATTTTGATGTCTGAACACATTGGCAGAAGGACAAAAAGGATGACAACTGTAGAGATGAAGCCCATAGTGAGTTTCTAGCAGCACCTATAGGAATGCTGCACTGAAAAATACTTCTAACTGAAAGAATGATTTGACTGATGTTGTTTGTCTCTTACTACAGGAGCACAACAGGAAAAAAATTACGGAAATAGATGATACAAAAGCAGCAAATCGTCATCGGATTTCTCAGTCTAAACTAATCATAGCAATAAAGACCTATTCCACTTTAACAGCAATAAAATTTACCTTTTAACAAAAGAGTATTTTTGGCTTTGTAAACTGCACTGTTGCTTAGGCTCAGCAATCATCATAGAAGCTCAAAGACAGCTATTCTTTATCTTACATTTGAAGTATATAAAAATGACACATAAATCTGATTTTAATTCTCAATAATTAATTAGATCATTAAGTAGATAAAGTCATCATTGAGAATGTTCATCTCTGTCTCTTTTCTCTGATATTGTCTTAAGAACCATAGAAAAATTTGAGCTCTGCTGCATTTTTGCAGTTCCTCTATTGTTCTCTACAAGATATCTTCTAGAATTCTTTCTTTGGCAGACAACAAAGTGAACCTAAATTGCTAAACATAGTATAATTTTAAAACCTAGATTTTTTTCGATGTTAAGAACATGTATGTTCCTGAGTCATTTTAGAGCAAAACATAGATATTTGCTATTAACAGTCTTCCATTGTCCTTTTTTCATTCATCCACATTCTCCTGGATATTTTGCTTTAAAGCTTCATTGCTCTCAGTTGCTCTAATGCTGTATAAGGGTAGCAACAATGCAGCAAGGAGTCAGAAGTGTTCTTATGACCTCATCCTAGATGTGTCTTGGATGAGCAATATAGAAATCTAAACAAGCCTTGGCAAAATGATGAATGGTTGGCATAAAATGAGCTGCTTGAGAAATTTCTCTCTGATATGGTGGAAGATGACACCTTTAAAATGCACTATATAAAAGCAGAAAAGATGTTCAGAAAAGAAGAAAGAGAAAGAGAAAGAAATTAATAGAGAGAAAGACAAAAAAAAAGAAAACAAGAAAAGAAGAGAGAGAGAAAGAGAGAGGAAAGAGAGAGAGAGAAAGAAAGAAAGAGAGAGAGAGAGAGAAAAAAAAAGAGAGAAAATTATTTCAAGGGAGTGTATCCTCAAACAATGAAGTGAAGGCAAGACCAGTAAAGAAGATTGAATGGACTGGCAGAAAGAACATGTATTAGAAGGAAGGCTAAAAAGAGACAGCAGGTCAAGACAAGTTCTTCAGGAATGTGCTGTCAGCAAAGCATTTGCAGGACATTCTCACTTGATGCATAACACAAGTGAGAGAATGACAAAAATGAAAAGTCCTCCCTTTGGAAAGGGTAAAAGAAATAGCAATTTGAGACAATCATCAAAGAGGATAATTGCTTTGTTTATGCTGAGTGAAAAATCTTCTGCAAAGGAGCCAATTTACATAATGGGAAAGCATTTAATATGATTTATAGCCTTGCTGTAAAGGCAGCAGAGTGAAAAGAAAAGAAAAAAAATGTTGTTAAAAGACTGCTTTTTATCACAGAATTAATTGCTGTTGGAAAAGAAACTTCAAGGCATATGCAGAGCTTACAGGCCAGCTGGGGAGACAGTGCCTGAAGGGGCACTTATAGCAGACTGTATTTTGTTGCACAGTTAGTCAAGGTACTGTGGCTACATCTTTTCCCTACTATTGTCATGGAAATTGTCAGGAAAACACCACTGTATCAGAATCAGAGCACTAAACGCAGTCAGCATAATTGCACTTTCCTCTGGTGCTTGAGTTGTGCAACCTCTTATCCTCCTTGCCTTTTGCTAGATGTCCCCCAAGATGTCCCACGGCCTACTCATGTTCTCCCTCAATTAGGTGTCTCACTGGGCAGCTTCAGGCCTCAGAGGCATTGCTTGCTGGAATGCAAGACAACTTGCTTGCCACAGATCTGGTCAGGTGCTGGAGACTTTTCTGCAACTCAGAAAGCTGAAGCACCTTTTTCAATCTCTCTTGACATGCCTCCAGTGCACAGACTGTTACAGGAGTCGAGGGTTACAGATCGGAGACAGTGGGGTCCCCAGGGGTCAAGCCCTGTTACACAAGGCAGTCTGATGAACTGAAAGCTTCACAGTCTCTCCCTGGGCCAGGCCGCTCATCCCCTCCAGCATCCTGTGGCTGAGTGTGCTCTGGCCCATCCTGCAGGATGTGCCTTCGTACTGAAGTCTCTCCATCAGTGTTGGCCTTCTACAGACAAGGCTGGGAGGTAATCTGTATTAAAAATGCATCTTGTTTCATCCATGAATATAATTTAGTATAGGCTTTTAAAATGAAGACCTGGAGAATACTTCTTGTGTTCGATAAAGTGTTGTGCACCCCCAAATCTCATTGATCTAAATCAGAATTCAGAATATGTAACACTGCAAAGTAACCACCTTGACTGTGTAATGCTTTTTCTGATTACAGTCACTAAGAAATCAATGGAAGCTACAGCTAGATATTCTTTTTTTCCAAACTTCATACACTTTACTTGCCTTTAAATACTAGAATTAGATATTTCTTTAGCTGAATGCAAGATCATTTCTGCTGAACAACTATTTATAAGAGTAAGTTTATCTTTGATTCTTTAGAGGGAATAAAAAAGACTAAGAATATTTTGGGGAAAATTGCCATAGATTATATTTTATGATCTACTTTTGAGAAAGCAATATTGACTTAAATACTTCATCTCATACAAAGAGTGTTACGAGTTTCTGCTGACTAATTATGAGACTTCATGAGGTCAGCTAACATGGGCGTAAAATCAATGCCAGATGGCTTATGTGTTTGACTAATGTCCATTCACACGCACAAAACCATACTATAGAATCTGGTATGTTTTTCTCAGAGAATCACAAAATGATTAAGCTTGGAGGAGATGTTGGGAGATCAGATAGTGCAACCACCCTGCACAAACAGGGTCACCTAGACCACTTGATGAGCTGAGCAGAAACTTATCTAGGTATGTTTTGAATGTCTACAGAGAAGGATACTCTACAATCCAAGCAGTCTGTTCCAGTGCTCTGTCACCCTCCCAGACAAGCTTTTCCTCAAACTTAGGCATGTGAATTTCAGTTTGTGACTGTTGTCTCTTGTCCTATCACTGACCACCACTGAAAAGAGCATGGCCCCATCCTCTTGACATCCTCCTTTTGGATACTTCAGATACACATTGATAAGATCACCTCTCAGTCTTCTCTTCCTTAGGCCAAACAGACCCAGTTTTCTCAGCATCTCCTCAGAGGACAGTTCCCTGATCTTTTTTATAACTCTACATTGAACCCTCTCTAGAAGCTCCATATCCCTCCTGTATTGGGGAGCCCAGAACTGCACCCAACACTCCAGATGCGGCCTCACCAGAGCTAAG
>JAUBOD010001050.1:275617-289754 GCA_032353885.1 Nothura maculosa
AAAGGAAAGGAAAGGAAAGGAAAGGAAAGGAAAGGAAAGGAAAGGAAAGGAAAGGAAAGGAAAGGAAAGGAAAGATAGCTTCTCACATCAAATCTTCACAGACTTTCATCAGACAAGTATGACTAAATCATAACAAGACTCACAAGTAAAACTTCTGCTCTCAATGTTTCTGTAAGGGCTTGGAGAATTTTTCTACAAGAAGCCACTATGTCACACCACACTAATGTGGGTCTGTGCTATAGGTGCGAGGCTGATACTGGTATTCACTTGGAGGCTTAATCCAGAGCACTTTCTAGGGCAGACTACTCCCTCTTACACAACTGCAGTACTTCAAGAAAATATTTGTCACAACTGCATCTCTTCTCAATTTAAACTTAAGAAGGAAATAATATTTGAGATTTATTCTACTTCTGATATAAAACAAAATAGTAGAGAACAAACTGGATACTAGATGTAGAGAACATTTTTTTTCAGAATTATTGTTACTGAACATCTCTGATTAGTTTTGCAGATAAGTCATGCATTTCACTTATAGGAGAGAAATAGTAATACATTTTACTGAGCCATGTAGGAATCAGGTACAGTGGCAAGTAAGACAGGTTTAACAAGATTTGATGGTAAGGTATACTTGATTATTTACTGCATAGGGGACAGGGTCAGACAAAATCATCAAGGAGACTCTACCATTGAGTCATGAGGTTTGGGATGGACCCCCTTGCTTTCCAAACTCCTCAGAGAAATCTGGATGCAGCTGGATCCGATCTTAGTTCCAGACTGAATCAAAAAGATTGTGTGCACAATTAATCCTAAATACAATTTAGGAAAGGTTGCAAGGTTTCAGCACACTATTAGTCACTTACTGTGGTTCTGTCACTGGTAAGAGATCTCTCAATTTTAAATGGAGTAACATTAAGAGATGTCCCTGCTTAAGAGGAGTTCTTAGCATGCAGCCTATAGCCACGCACAAGAGCTCATCTGTCTCTCAACTGCCTCACTATTTATGGGGTAAGATGATTGGTTTATATTTGCATGTCATCCAAATTCTGACTGGCACGTGCTCAATTAGCCCTTGAATATGGTGCTGTTATCTGTTTCCTCAGAATCCAACATATGCAGGATGCAGCAATCAGGACTGCGAGTGATGATTATCGGGTTGAAGAAGGAATAAGGAATGCCACCCTGACTGGATGACCACCTTGAGTGATTATTGCTTGAATAGTATTAAGTTAAAGGTCAGATCAGAGAAGGAACGGGGGTGGGGAAGGAGCACACCCTCACAACTGTATTATGTGATTTGCTTTTGAAACTCCCCTTAAATATAGTATAAAAATGATAATTTATAATGTTACATTGCTGCGTTTCTCCAGTACATTTCTTTGTGACTTTTGATAGGTATTTTTGTAACCACTTATTTAAAAAAAAAGTAAACAGCCTTGGTGACAATGAATTTTATATGACTTTTTTCTTAAAGTAGGTATTTGACACAGTGGTATTTCATTTGTTCCACTCGTACACTATTATTAATAATAATGAAATTGCCATTTTTTGTCTGCCTTTTGTGTTAGCTAGGGAATTGCCCTGTAGCATGATGACTAAGATGAGGAATAAAAAATACATCTTCTGCACATCTTTTGTTGTAAAACTGAAGGAATAACACACATTTAGCAATCACTATTTTGACCAACAGCTTGTCACTAACGGTGCTGAAAGAAAAGGTGTTCCAGCCCTGAGAGCCCACAGGAGCACATTGGGATATGACAGGGACGGCAGTGAGCTGGGACTGAAACTCATCCCAGGGAAGGGTCTGCAAGGTCTGATAAATCCTGAATGCCGACCCTGGAATCAGGAAGGCAGAGTTATCTTTCATAAATCAGCACCTGTAGACGGCTGCAAAATGATATGGCTAAAGGCTGGTGCTCACAATTTGAGGTCTCAACAAGGATGTTCATTCCTATATAGCCTTAGCAAGTTGTTATCTAAATATACATGGAGAATGACCCCACTCAACTTTCCTCTACTCAAGTCTATAAAATGAGTACGGACATACCAGTGGGTTCTAATGGTGCCTGTTAAGTCCAGAGTTCTATGGCAGTAAAGTTTTACTAGGATGAGACAGTAGCCTGGATGTTTCTGTTACAACCTGATGCTACCATTTTACAGGACACATGTTGTCTGATGCTCTGCTCCCTCTCTTGCTCTCTTTCTTAATCTCTGTGTCTAGAAAATGCTTCCGTGTTCTAGCCAAGCACTAGCAACAGGCAGGGAAGACTGGTTCTGTTCAAAGGCGAAAATAGAAAATGTTCCTCCTCCAGTAAATTTGACTGAAGTACTTGGCTTTAACGTGCCTTCCAAGAACAACCAGTAATCTGGGGATGGGGATGTGCACTGCTTTTACCCTTTCTCATGCTGCTGCACCTACTCTTATTTCACCCAAGCTCTGTTTTTGCTTTTGCCTTGAAAACAGACTTCAAGTCTTCTTTCAAATAGATTTCAAGGGTCTAGCTCACACTTTTAGATTGGCCTTCTCTCTTTCCACTTTCCTGAAATGTCTTGCATCAGTCTTTAATTATTTCTCTTTAGCCTAATCTAGTTGAAACTGTGTATTATCCTTATCCTCATTTTCCAATTTGTTATAATAATGTGCTTGATCATACACTTATCCTGAAATTCTATCCTTTCCTGGCTCCCTCAACTGCTCTCTCTTCTTCTGTCTTCCTTTTCTCTTCTGTAGGTTCTTTTCATCTCAACTGAGTGCTTTGTGGGATTTCAGAGTACTGCCAAATGTGTATCCCTCTTCTTTGCTCTTCCAAGATGTTGGCAACCACAGAGTTATCTCTTCTATGTGGACAGCTCACAAATCTCTCTGGCTTTGATTTGCTTCCTTCTATCAGAAGTCTTGTCCCACAGTATTTCCCTGTGAATTATCAGTTGCCAACAGAACCTTAGTAAGGTTAATGGAGCAATCTTCTCGTTTTCTCTGCTGCCACCTTTCCTGATTTCTTATCATTAGAGCCTGTTTTCTGTTTATATTTCTCTTTCCACTCTCATGGCTATCTATCTTGCAAGAATTTCTTTGTTTTTGTTTGGTTTTGTATACGACTACAATGATTTTTTCCTATCACTACTATCACTGAAGTTTCTGGTCCAAACTTTCACTTACTTATTCATGCCTACTAAATCATTCTTTTTTTCTGGTCTTAAATATGCAATCTTGCCCATCCAATATATTCAGAAGGCTGCTGCCAAGATCCTTTTCCTTGCTAATGGCTCACACCAGCACATACTTTTCCACTGGCACACATCCTTTCCTATGTCCCCTCTTCTACAGTACCTCTCTTTATTTTCAGGTCCTTTCTCACCCAACATTTACCAATCAAAGGCTGGTTCCTTCTCCCTTCTGGCCTACAAAAAAACTTCAATCATCTCACATGTGCCACAGTTTCAGATGAGATTATGCTTTTGCCTGTGTAATCTCAAACCTATCAGGAAACCCCTGTAAATATCTGCATGTTTCTATGTTCAAATACTTCATTCTCTGTGAGCAAGTCTCCACAGTAAGAAAGGAAGTTGTTATCCATTTCAGGCATCCTTTCCAGCTATGTCAGCTTTTGATGGCTTTGGTTCATGTGTTAGTTGTGATGAGATGTTGGGACTGAGCGTAGGATTTATGCAATCCAGTAACAAACCGTAGGAGTTGTCAAATTTAGCATGAGTATGATGGGTTCGAAGACACAATGTGAGTGCTTCATATTCTGTGGCCTGCATCTTCATTTGCAATAGAGGCTATACTTCAGCAAGGCTGCTTGACCAAGGAACTAACTTGACAATGCTTAATTTCTATTTACATACCTGCAGCAAATCAGCACAGGGTATCTAGACAGGGGACTTTTAAACCATGGGTTGTATTCAGCACCCTTCCCAGTCCCACTAACTACTAGTTATGCAATTTTGAACCCAGGTTACTGATCAAAAAATTGTTTTAATATAACTAGCTGCCTGTGAAGCTGTGCGATAAACCAGATCCCTGGAATACCCAGTATAGAAAAGAACACTTTTGTGAACAGTTATTATGAATGTTAGGTGACTGAAACAGAATGGCAAACTGAGATGCAGAGCATGATGTGATTTGATACGTGTGGCAGTAATAATAATAAAGATTTTGCTTGATCACATCATAGGCAGGATGTTTTCCACCTCTTCGCTCCCTCTGGGAAATGAAGTCTAGTTTGCAGAAGGAGAATAACTGATAAAGCAGCAGATGTTAAATTCCACAAGATCAGCAAAGATTAATCCCTGGTCATGTTCCTGGTCCCAGTAACATAGTCATATGAAAACAACTGGGATCTACTCATGAAGATCTTCCTTCTGACACTTGACTTTGGTGTAAAGTTTACCAATCTCCTCCAAGTGATACCTTAGTAGCCACTACAAAGCGATGTAGTAAGAGAGACAACTCAACATGCTCGGTAAAGAGAGTTTTCTGGGGGATGACAGTCTCTGTATGAGCTCTTTCTGCCAATGCAGAGCCATGTGATGCAGAGGCCACTGAATGGGCCCTCTGCCTGCCCATAATCTGGGTTTCTCACCATTTGGGAGAGATTCTGTGTTTTAATTTCTAGAGGAAAAAAAAAATCTCCAATCTTGAGAGCCAGGCAGCAAGTTAGTGCTGTTTCACCTTAGAAGTTGTGAAAATCCCGACTGGACTGGATTTTCCAAAGGAGTCTATTTAAATATGAAGGAGAAATAGCCAACCTCATGCAAAAGAGGTCAGTACACTGAGTGTTTGTGGCTCTTTGAAAATTTGCCTGTGACTGTCATTTGCTGAGCTCCCTTGAAATGCCATTCCTCATGCACTTTTCTCAATGCAAATTGAATTTGTTGGAAAATCTGGGTCTTTTTCTTGGAGAGTGAGCTCAGGAGCTTAAAATTCATTACCTTCCAAATATCCTTCAACTGCTTTTGAAAACATTACCTTTTGATCTCTTTTATGAATCTCTCCTATTGTGCACAATTAAGGAGTAAACTTGTCTCTTTGCAGCTATCATTTAGAGGCTGAGTAAGGGTTGAGAGCTTAAAAAAACATCTATTGAAAGTATCTGTGGAATCTCTCATTCTCCGGCAGAGAAACATTATAATGCAGGACCAGGCTTGGGAGACCTATATTATTCTATTCACAACTCTGCCAACAGCCTGTTCAGTTACTTTGTGCCTGCCACTTCTATTTTTTGTGCATGAATGCTCCCCCTTTGGTAAAATTTGGACACTGATGCTTACCTTCTTTGGAAAGAGGTTTGGGAACTTGAAGTGAAAACTACAGCTGAGGTGCCTATGCTTATACAAATGCCCAAACTTTTTGCCTGTTCATGGAATATAAATACTAGAGGAAAAGAGATGATGAAAAAGCACACGATTTGTATTAAACAAAGCCTCCCATATGCAACTTAGTATAAGACAAAAACATGCCTGGGAAACATCTTCAGTATTTCTAAGTTACTTCTGTGGAACATTCATGGACTAATTGTGAATAAAAGCTGTCTCCTGTATGCTAGCATTAGTTATGTATACTCCAGAAACTCAAAACAGTCTATTAAGTTTAAGTAACAATTATTTTTTATAACACAAGTTAATTGATGTTTTATGTGAAGCTATGAAGCTATGTAAAGCTTCACAGGATCTGGTTTTTCCTTTTTTTTTCCTTTTTTTTTTTTTTGTTTCTTCATCTTATGTTAAAAACGGAAGTAGAAATGCAGCTTTAGACTTGAAATATTCCCTGGAACTAATATCTACCTTGCAACGATTAAGCTGAAGCAAATCCTCACAGAATTGTATGAAACCCCTCCATTGCTGATTTAGAGATGTGGGGCATGCTGATCTGCCTATATGCATCTGCAAAGATGAGAACTTTCTTTTTCCTGCTTTGTTCATCCCACATAGTTTGCTGTGCAATAGTATGAAAAAATCCAGAGCAGAACAGTTTAAACAATGGTAAATTATGGCTCAGTGGGTATATTGGAGGGTTTTTGGCTAGCAAATCATTCCTTTGTTCACTTTGAAAAATGAGAGATCTGGAGCTGTTACAGCTCTAAGTGGTGGGGTTATAAATCAAAGTCTTGGAGTCATTTAGGCTGGACAGTGACCAGTCCAACATCCATGGGTGAAAAGTCCAACTCACTGCTCAGAGCTTGGTCACTAATAACCACTGGCCAGGTCAGATTCAAGATACTCTCACTTTTTTCTGACATGGACAAGTGGACAAGCCCATGGATTTCAGCCCATGAGCCCATACAAGCTGTTAACAATTTGGTGGGAGCTTCTAGGAGAGGCATCCCACCATGCTGTGTGGCAGCTCTTTGGGGGGCTCCTTGGCCCCTCTCTGTGCATACAACTCGTCCTGCTGTGCCTCTGCCTGAGCTCTCTCCAACCTGGCAGCTTTGCACACATCTGCCATGGACCCACCAGAGCTCTTCTGCTTGTGTACAAGAGCTCTGTGTCCTCTTCTTTTAGTGATGTCAACCTAAGGCCTTTTTTTAAAAAAAAAAATCTTTCTTTTTTCTTTTTGTCTGAAAGAATCCCAGAAATTTTAACTCCCCTTCTGTTCCCTTGAGCTCTCCGCACAGCACTCTCTTGGGTATTTGATTTGAAATATATAAATATCCCTACTTAAACTTAAGGGTACACATAAGTCCTTTGTTGACTTAGAGTGAACAGCGGCAAAACAGCTGAAAACACTGACCTGAGTCACAGGAACGAGGCAGAAAAACAGCTACTAATGGCTTTCTTTCAGAGTCCCATTCCAGGACATAGCTCCCAAGTATCTGGTATTTTCCATTCGTATTCTGAAATGTTTCCTTTATCAAATAATTGAATTTTGCTTTTACTAGTTAACAGCTGATTTGAATCACCTTCCTTCTCACTCCCCAGAATTGTAGCAGTTGGTACAACATTCTTTCACCTGCAAAAATGTTGCAGGGGAAAAAATAAATTGCAGCTTTGTTTAATTCAACAGTCTGACTTCTGAATTAACTGTACTTCCTCACAGCCCAGAAGTACCTTGTACATAATCATAAATAGTCTATGTATTATAAAGCAGTAAGACATCAATCATAATTATTTTTAATTAAGCTATAAAAAAGAACATTTTCTTATTACACTATTACCTAGATATTTTTTCTTTTTTTCCTCTCAATGTGCATTACCTATAGATGTCACTATGATGGGTACATTGTAAGTAAAAATGAGTATACTGAACAATAAACTTTATTCCTTATTTTTGTTACCTCCAATTTAAAACAACATTAAAAAAAGAAAAAAGAAGTGCAGAGTTTGTTTAACTGCTTCTGTGTTGCTTTACTTACCTTAGCTATAATGTTGATTTTATCTTAATTGGTATTATTCAGCTCATTTGCCTTGGAGGATAAATTTGTCTTGATGTCATTCTTCCCTTTCATTGAAGCAATTGGATACTGAAGTGCAAACAAAGTATGTGTGCTCTCATTTAAGAAAGCGTGCTTACTTCCGTAGGGGTGTTATGGAATAAACAAAGCTTTCAAAGCTTTTTTTTCTTTTTTTTTTCTTTTTTTTTCTAGAGGGAGCAAGACTATGAACCTCATCTCACAACATATAAATCAGAACATTTTTTCATCTAAAGAGTTAACAGAGATTTTATATATATATATAAATATATATTTATCCAGGCAGTGATTAAATTGTCCAGTAGGTGGCTGGCATTCTCCGGCACTAGCCTGCAGCTTCCATAGAATTACTGTAATCATTTAAGCAAGCTTGCTCTCATCATGTGAAGCAGGGAAGGAATTGACGTCCAGAAGATCCTGCCTATAAGATCTGCTTCATCAAAGGAGCTGCTCTTTTTCCTCACTTTAAATCCGCCTGGAAAATGCAGGTGCTAAAACCCAGAAGAGATTGGGACTGCAACATGAATGACAGCAACTACAAGAAGTTCTTGCTTTTCCTGATTCCCTTATTTCAGAGTCAGTCCTACTCGGCAAAACTGAAGCTGGAAATTAAGCTTTGCATTTGAAAATGCCTCTCACTTACTGGTCTTTGAATTTGATAGATGGCCTTTTAGAACTAAGGAATACCTAGCAGCAAGACGAATCCGTGAGGAAAAAAAGGCAAGTTTCAGGATTCAAACTACATTAAAAGATGGTCTCTTGTAAACTTATGGAATCACGAGTGTTGAATTGTGTGACCTTGCTTTTTGGCTTGTTTATTTTCAGATGTATCACAAAGTGGCATGACTTTTAATCTTCAGGCTGTTTAAAGCAGCAAAATTAAAGTGAAATATTTTATATGAGGATTTTCAAAGAAAATTTGCTTCGAAGAAGAGCAAAGTGGACAATGGCATCAGGAGAGTGCCTCCTGCTAGACCCAGACATGGATAACTTCATTCTCTACAATATCTCTGCCAACCACAGTGCAAATTTCTCCATGCTGAGTGATGACTGGTTTTACCCAGCGTTCCTGTATGCCATCCCCACCATCTACGGGATCATCATTTTGATAGGCCTTATCGGCAATATCACTTTGATCAAGATCTTCTGTACTGTGAAATCCATGAGAAATGTCCCTAATTTGTTCATCTCCAGTTTGGCTTTAGGAGACCTGCTGCTTTTAGTGACTTGTGTGCCTGTGGATGCCAGCAGGTACCTTGCTGATGAATGGCTGTTTGGCAGAATTGGATGCAAACTTATCCCCTTCATCCAACTCACTTCTGTAGGGGTGTCAGTCTTTACCCTCACTGCTCTCTCAGCTGACAGGTAAGCTTTCTGCTGCAGTCTTTCAAAGATGCCTGCCTATTTAAAAATCCGTAAAATGCACAGTTGTGAATGCATGTTTTCAGGTAACAACCTGAATGAATGTAAGTGGCATTTTAAACCTAATGAGGAAAAAGAACAATGATATTTTATTTCTGATGGTTGTAAGTACAAAACTCATGGAGGTAGACTGAATGTAGGATGTTTTTTGCCTAGGCTAAACCAATGCTTATATAGTTTGGCTAACAGGCTAATTTAATTAAAAGAAAGAAAAAAGCACACCAAGTTAAAACCCAGAGAGAGGAAAAAAAATTATAGAATGATGCTTTGTTAAAAGACAGCATTTTCAAATTTGCCAGAAAAAGAATCGATCTGTAATTCCTGAAGTGTGCAGGCACTGAGAGAAGCAATTCACAGTGCAGTTAGAATCATTTCTTTATACTATCTTGCTTTCTTGATGCTAGTTACATGTAGAGCAACAGCTTATGAAATATGTTCAAAATATTCAAATGAGAGTGTCTAAAGTGAGGAATCTCAATCCACATTAGTCAGTATATTTTCCCTGATTAAATGATTTGTATCTTATCCAATCAAAACAGCTCTGTGCTATTGGTTCAGCAACTTTGTCTCCCAATGATATTTGGTAAAAACAACATGCAAAAGTTATTTTATAATATATCAAAAGGATTGAATTTTACAGACAAGGTAATTCTAATAGGTGAGCACTATTTCAGACTTCTCTGAGGATTTTGAAATCAACCCCAGAGCTTTTCAGTTTCAATGTCAAAACACATTTGAATTTAAATGTTACTTTAGAGGATATAGTCTACCTTCCTGAAAGGATTTTAGGTATTTATTGAACTGTTTGCATTTATAGAAACACATTTTCAAATCAAAGAGGCCAAGATGATACCTTGTTTGTAATTTTGGTGCTTCAAAAAGACATGTAAGGAATAACACGCAAACATGTTAAAGTTATGAAATCTCACAGAAGTGCCAAGATTTCTGTTGAGAAAAACTCTTTCAGATTTGTCCTGGTGAGAAAGACATAGAGAGTGTATTTCTTGGTCAAAAGGAGGTGTTTTCACTGACCCCTTGCATGCAACTCTGTTTTTCTCCTCCTAAGCTTGCATTTTAAAACATGAAACTATTCCCATTCCAAGAATGCAGTAACTGCCATGTGGCTTCAGTGAAAGCAGATCTCTCCATAGGGCCTTAGAGAAAGCTGAATGATCACTGTGTTTTGTAAGCACATTGGTTCAGCTCCCCTGTTTAAGCATACATACAAAAATAGCACTGTCTGTCACAACAGTAGATGAGGAATTTGCCTATGTGCCAAGAGTAGTCTTCAGGGATGGGAAAGCAGGAAAACTATACAGATTTTTTAGTGAAGAAGTACCTGCACTTTCGACTTTCATGTGACAGGTGGAACACTACTGCTTCTGAAAAAAAATGTTAGGAAAATAATAAATGTTTCTCTAGAAAACTGATCTTTCCAAAGCTGTAATGTAAGTTACCTTAAACAATTCAGGAAAAGAAATATGCACCATAAAGAAAAATATTATTTTGAAAAGATTTGTTGCTCTCTGATCACATGCAACATAAAGTAAACACTTCAAATGCTTTTACTGGGCAGCACATCAACAGCAGTTGCTATCTGAAGTGAGAGTATAGAACAGAAAACTGCAGCTGTAGCACATTTATTTTCTAATAACTTGAAATTCTCAATTTCAGTTTTATCTGAACCCTGTCAGCCATCATGCTGCAGCTGCACTGAAATGTTGCAACACACTGAAATGTGACTTGACTATAAGGGAGAGAGACATGCAAGTGGGGGGAAGAGTTAATGCTCCTATTTTAAATGGGACCATTTTGACCTTTTCTAATGTATCTGCTGCCTACTATAAAAGGAGATAATAACATAACTTCTACATTCTTCTTTAGATCTTTGAAGCTTAAATGCCGTGCATTGAACTAGAAATGAGCCTTATCTGTTGTATTTACTGAGTTTTCTATTTTGGTATATTATCAGCAGTGGTGGGATATTTTTGTTTTAAAAATACGTGGCCTACATTTTGTCAGCTAACAGCCTATTAATCTAACTTCACTTTCTCAAAAATGTCATCCTGAACTCTAGGACCCAGTATAAATCATGCCAGAATCATTAAGAAAATAAACTTAAAATGTACAGAGAAAGCTTCCCAAAAATGAGTAGACCATAATAGTACTGTCATGCCTTCCTACGAACCTACAACCCAAAACTCTGCTGGTGACAGACTTTGCCACCTACTGAATGGAGAGATGCTATGCTTGCACTCAAGATGATTTCAGTTGTGAGTTCAACTATGTTACTTTACCAAGGACAGGAAGCAGCATGCCCTGAAGGAGCTTCCCAGAAGGCCCTCTATCACTCCAGAGCCCTATAGAAATGCTGGCGTGCTTGCTTAGCAGCATGACCAGGAGCATGACCAGGAGCAGGTGACATTACCCAAGCACACCTTATATCACCTGGTACTTGCAGTCTGAAATGAGATCTACTCTGAGCTAGTCAGCAAAGTGCCTTCTGGCCCATGGGGAGAAACTCTTCCAGAGGAACCTGGATAAGACACCATTTCAGCATCCCTGTCTGTTTCCTTCAGTATAGACATAATCTTGCCATTTAGCATAAATTAGATGCATGTATTTGAGATGGCAAAAGTTGAGTGATGTCAGCCTACCTGACATGCTCTCATGAGGCATCTGAGTGATTCTATTCTCAAAAATGGAAATATTGGAGCCTGCCACATAATAATAACCACATAATAATAAACACATACCCAGCATGATTTGCACTGCACTTCATGGCACTGACTCCATGGAAAGGGACCGCAAGTTTTGAGTGTCCATAATTCATAATTCTGCAAAGAAACAACTTCCAGTCAGCATCTACTAACAAAAGAAAATGCGCAAAACTATCATAATTACTCATCACGATACCATAGTGACAACTCACTGCTCACTTGCAACCTTTTCTCAAAGACTGTGTTTTGTCAAAATACAGAATAAACAGCTGATTTTCAATCTTCCTGCTGTAGGACTTGCCCAGTCTGAGAGGTATTTTATGTGTATATACATGCACACATGCATACCTGCACATTTTGTTAGGTAAGGCATAGCCCAAAGAATCCCAGTCGATTTAGGCCAGCTCTGTGTACAACGAGCCTATGCCAGGCTAAAATGAAATGTTTCAATAGAGTGTGGAAGAAAGGGCAAAGAAGAGAGTTATCATATTACAATTGTATTTTATGTGGAACCACTCTCTTGGCTGCATGATGCTTGCATCTGTCCAGCTGCATTTGCAGGATCAGTGAGGGTTGTGAGCAGGACCTGTTCTCCTGTCGCCACTGCAGATTTGCAAAAGAGCCAGGACAGGGTTAAGGCCTGTGGCGAGTTTACAGCCACCTTGCATGAGTGATAAGGCGTTGCGGCTGAGCATACAAGAGCAAGGGAACAAGAGGTCAATGTGCGGGTGTGAGTGTTTGTGTGTTTTAGAAAGGCTGCAAATGAATTTGGCAATGGAGGGACATCTGTATGCACTGCTGCTCTGCTCTGCTGAGACAGATAGATTTCTTTAGCTGGTGCGTGGGGCATCCTCCCAAGGTGGGTGGCTGTGTGTGGGACATCTCCCTGTCCTCCCTGTGGTGGAAGGGGTGGAAGGGCACTGTGAGAGCAAACAGACCTGGGATGCTAGCCCAGCTGGCCAAGAAACCAAAGCTGCCTCATGAGTAATAAGGAATTTAAAAATGTGTTTGTGAAGTAAGAGGAAACTCAGCCCATTTAATTATCCTTTTCAGGGGAAATGTCTTTATTTAATTGACTATTTCTTCTATGACTGACAGGGTTCATACATTTGCATTTGAATTACCTGAGCAGTCAAGAACTGGTCATACTTCCCCGTTCTTTTTCTGAAATAGTAAAAAATCAAACGACCTGGTGCTCATGCAGTAAAAGATGCATGAAGTAAAGTTGTTTTTACAAACATATGGCAGAGTACATGCAGAAATATAATTGAAGTTTGCAAATGAATCTTTATTTCCATACACTTCAGCTTATTAAGATTTTAGTGTTGGCAAACTGCAGGAATGTCTACCACATCGATCTGCCAGCCAGCCAGGCACAGAACGGAGTATACTTTAGCCTGAGTAGACACCCAAGAATAAATTAGGAACATGAGTTTAGGTTGCTTACATTGGCAAAATCAGCTCTTAAATCAGGACCTGTAGTAGAGTGATCTCTGAGAAATGAAGGAGTTAGAAACTGAGATTACTTTTGGAAATGTGTTCCTTGGTGCTTGGATGCAGGGATGCAGTGGTACTTCTGGCCATGCTGTGTCCCTTGGAGAGGTCACAGATGTTCCCACGTTCTGGATATTCCTTCTGATGTTCCTATAAAACTCAAATGAATGCTTATTTATCTAAAAACAAACAAACAAACAATAAGCAACCCTTTCCTCCAAAAGACAGTGCTGAAGGGAAGAAGAACCAGAGCTTCTAGAAAGATACATTTAAATATGCAAAAATCTTTGTTCATTGGGCTCCTATTTTCTGTACTTTTTATATCTTCAACCTCTGCTATTAAGATGTCTTAATGTGTACAACACCAAAAAAAGAGTTACATCTACAAGTCAGTTCATTTTTTTTTAACACCATCAGCCTTAAAATGACAGATACTTGGTAGTTATTAATTTAATTCTGAGAGTCTAGCCACAGCATTTATGAAATCTCTTTAAGGTCACTGAGATAATATTTTGGGGCATTTTTTTTGTACTATAATTTACCATGCAGCCACAGGAAGGTTTTGAACAGAAAAAAAAAAGGCACTCTCTGACTTAGCAAGACAATTCCTAACCTAGCTTATGCAAATAGCCTTTGCAGAACATCATTTTGCCAGTACAATAGCCTATAATAGTCAGCATGGATTCACTAAGGGGAAGTCATGTTTGATGAACCTGATAGCCATCTCTGATGGGATGACTGGATGGATGGATGGATGGATGGATGGATGGATGGATGGATGGATGGATGGATGGATGGACGATGAGAAAGCCATGGATGTTGTCTACCTTGACCTCAGCAAGGCTTTCAAACTGTTTCACATGACATTCTCTTAAGAAAGCCCAGGAAGTATGACTTAGATGAGTGGACAGTGAGGTGGATTGAAAACTGGCTGGAAGGCAGAGCTTAGAGGGTAGTAATAAATGGGGCCAAGTCCAGTTGGAGGCCTGTGGCTATTGGTGTCCCCCAGGGATCAGTGCTGGGCCCAGTGCTGTTCAACTTGTTCATCAATGACCTGGACGAAGCCACGGAGTGCACCCTGAGCAAGTT
>JAUBOD010001050.1:307249-320510 GCA_032353885.1 Nothura maculosa
AAGGGGCACAAAATAAAGTCAAAATGGGCTTGCTGTGTCTCTCCTGCTTGTTCTCTGGTTACTGCTGCCCTAAGCAAGATCAGGTTATGTGAGCTGATCAATTTCTGCTTCACTCAACTTTGGGAGGTGAGGATATGTAATCTTTCAGGTGAATAATAAAAAAAATGCTCAGCAGGATTATCAGAGCCACCCATAAAGCACAAAGCTTGTCCCAAGGGTGGCATAATACCAGTAAAACAATACATGTGGCTGTGAGAAGAGTGGTATATTAAAAAGAGGAGGAAATTCTGAAAAAAAAAAATTCTGTAAGTTTCAGATTTTTGAGACCTCATCTTCTGACTTTTAACCAGGAAGTACTTTCCCCCTTCTTTCAAGAAGAAAAAAAGTTAAAAGAATAAACTTTGATCACCTTAACCCTTTCCATCCATGCTGCTATTCTTTGATCTGTTTTTGACTTGACCATAACTCCTGCTCTTGAGCTGCTGAGGACCAGGCACCACAGCTGGGTGCTGGAGCAAGGGCAGGGGCTCTAAGAGCCATGTGGAGTTTCAGGTCATTGAGATCACACAGAAATACAGGGAGTAGACGGCAACAAAATATACACAGGAACCTGGGAAGAAGTGCAGGAATTACTTGAGAGAAGGAAGTAACAAGGTGTTACATCTCTTGTGCCTGCAAACTTCTGGCTGTGCAACTCATCTAGGGTTCAGCTTATTTCAGTAGGTTTCTCAGAACGACTGTCTATCTTCTTTTTTTGCATGACCTCTTGCATATTTCATGTCTTTACTGGGAAGAAAAATGTGTTTTTCAGTTACCTTAATGTGTGCAATGCTGGTGGAAAAAAAGTAAAGTGTGGTTTATTTCACCTCAGTAAAGTTGAGCAATACCTTTGGGTTGACTCCAAGCCCTTTATATCTAAAGAAGACAAAAGGATGCCTTGTCTATGTGAAGACTGTATTGCGTAGTAGCTGAGTTATAAAAGCACACCTTCTTCTAACGTAGCTCAGATTTTGCTAGAGGGGTGCTCATCTACCTATTCACCACCTACATCCTCTACTCTTCTTGGTACCAGATCTTCAGCTTCAGAGTACACTTCTAAACTGCCTTGTTTCTCTAAAACCAGAATTTTCTCTTTCAATTTCTCCAGTTACCTTGGCTTACAGTTGTTGCACTTGGTGTCTGTAGGTCACAAGCAGTTGGCAGCACATTTATGTACATATACCACATGCCCCCAAAATATAAGGTCCTGCCTCTGGGTTCTGTGAAATAACCCAGGCTCCAAATCCAGGAGATAATTAATGATGGTGTCCACACTTTTGTTACCTGAGACAGATTTACTACATGACAAGTTATTGGAAGTTTATCTCTGAACAGGAGAAAAAAAGATTGTATTTCACTAATGAATTTGCAAAATCATTTGTTTTTAGGAGAAGAATGGGTGAGGTGAGACAAGGAAGGATCTTAACTCTGTCCACCTGCAGTCCAGATCCCCAGCTGTCCATGTACCTTTCACGCATTAGCCCCTAAGTTACCGGCACAGAAGAGGGGAAGAGTCAGCTACTGTCATAGAGAGTTGCTAATCTAATTGTTGCATTTCCTTTTGTTCTTGCAGATTGAATCTCGTAAGCGTCTGGCCAGGACAGTACTGGTCTTTGTGTGCCTCTTTGCCTTGTGCTGGCTTCCTACTCACATCATCTATTTATACCGGTCCTACCACTACTCAGAGGTGGACACCTCAGTGCTGCATTTCATTGCCAGTATCTGTGCTCGAATCCTGGCCTTCACTAACTCCTGTGTCAACCCATTTGCTCTCTACTTGCTCAGCAAGAGTTTTAGAAAACAGTTCAACAATCAGCTCTTCTGCTGCCGAGCTCGTCTCCTCATCCGCTCTCAGAGCATGGCCAGGAGCACCACGCGCATGACCTCACTTAAGAGCACCAATCATTCCCTGGCTACCTTCAGCCTTATCAATGGCAACCATGCTTGCCATGAAGGCTACGTCTAAAGTTCATAGCTGGGGACCAGAGGAGGGTATGGCTGGTATGAATGGCTGGTTTTGCTCTGTGGACTTGGGGAGTAGCCCACGCATGCACAGAAATAAATCTGCTGTGTTCAGAAATCTCAGAGGAGAGATTTTTGTCCCTTTTTCATCATGGGCTGAGGGGTGTCTGGATCAGCAGATCATTTTGTACCTCACAACAGGAGCTCCCTAGAACTTACTACTGGAGCTTCCTGAGCACTACAGGAGCTCCCTGAGTCCCTTCAAAACCCACTGACTTTAATGAAAGTGAAGAGAGCATCAAAAGATCAAATCCTTTCTGGACCTGGAGTTTCTTCATCAGTTTCTGCTCAATCCCAAACTTGAGTAGACATGCAGCAGTGGTGAAGACCATACAAGAGACACATAAAATGGCTGAATAACTGCATCTACAGTTCATAGTATAATTTATTTTGATGCCAAAATAAATCCACTTAAATAAGTTAAATAATTTTACAAAGCAGTTTACTGTAGACTATTTACAGACTTTTCAATTATTTATTAATGTTCTGAGTACAGTATTAATTCATAGTGTAAAATATATGAAGAGTTTACTGGGGTATGTTGTGGCCTCATCTGAAATGAACAATATCTTGCACCACATCAATGTGAAAGCAGTAACATGTCAATAAATGTGAGTTGGAATATGTTTACAATTTTTAAATGTGTGAGTTTTGCCATGTTACAGAGGACATTTTCTGGGTGTTCCAATTTTGTTCTTCCTGTCTTTAAGGTGTAAGATAATGGATGTTTCATCACCAAGAGTAATGCAGATTTTTAGGTAAGTCTGGCTATAGAACAGACAAGTAATAGGAAGCACAGTAGTGCTTTGGAGCACTCTATTGGTTTGGTAAAGGCCACCTGGAATGCAAGGGCTGATCTTCAACCAATAGCTTATTCCTTCTGTCATCATGGATATCTTCCATCTCCCAAGAAATCTATGGAGACAGAGCAACAAAACTGACTCACAGGTCAGAGAATCAGATCTTCTAAGCTTTTTACTTCAGAATAGTTTTTGTACCAGGTCGTAGCTATTCTGGTAGTAGCCCACTTTCCTGCAGATAAATACTTGACATTCATGGGCTATGGAAAAGACTATGAAGTTATACACGTGATAAAGATAGCTGCTGCAAATGTGCCCCCCCCCAAAAGAAAAAAAGAAAGGATGTAATCATTGTAACAGAATACTAAGTTTTTAATGGATCTCATAATCTTCAGTGATGATTTTTTTTCCTTCCCACAGCAAAATAAATACAAAAGCCTGTGAAACCTGCTCTGTGAAAGTAATAATGTTAGAAGTGTACTGTAATCATGCTCAGCCTTCGGTATGTGAGTGCCAGGGATGGTGGTGGGAACTGCAGTCTCTAGGGACTATAAAAGGCCTGCCATGTCAAAGGCAGAACCCAGCACATTTTACATTTTTTGCCTTTGGGAGAGGCATCCTCCAAAAAGATTTAAACAACAGGTATGTGAGCTGAGGACATGGCTGCGCTGCCAACTCACTCCGAGTTTCCTCTAAGCAGCTGTGAAGGACAGTCCTGACAGTCCTGTTTGTGAGCTCTCTTGCTCACAAACACTGCCTCCCTGAGCAACACGTGACTTTGATCACAGTGGAATTAAGAATGTGCGGCATGGCTGACTTAAATAAGTGTTATTGATCATACATCCTTCTTCCTAGATGAACCGAAAAAGTTTTTTGACTATAATTTCCCCCCAAATGCAACTGCATATCTCCACATGTGTCACTGCCTTCTCATTGCTTAATTTTCTCATGCTCTTTTTTCTCTTTGTTTTTAGAGCTGATGATAGGCAAACACTTAGGAGCTGGGGAGTTTCCAGCCAAACCTTTCATAAGGCTTGCAGACTATTTCTTTTGATATTTAGTAAATTAACCAAGCCTTTTCAGATGAAAATTGGAGTGTGAATTTTTGTTGAAATGCTTCATTATATTCAGACCTTTCCCCATTTAACATTTTTAAGAAAACTTCTATGAAAAAAAATCCATTGAAACAAATATCTTGGCAAAAATATTTTGGAATATATTTCACAAGCACTTGCTGTTTTTTTAACAGCAGATAAAGAGCAAATCTATGTCAGAGATATTTTTTTATTTCATTCCTGTGCTAAAATAATAATAAAAAAACCCACAAATTCAGTGCTTGAGGTTGGAAAAGAATAAGAATAAATTCAAGAATGTTTCATGAAATAACCTGGTATAAAACTGAAATATTTGTAGCTGTAACTGATTTTTGTCTGTTTATTTCTCACTACTTGTCTCCTTACTCTGAATTCAAAAACACAATGTACTTATTTACACTTCTACAACAATCTAATCCCTTCTCCAGAGTTACGTCAGTGTTTGCTGGTGCACTTGCAGGGTCAATAATTTGAACCTGGAGCATTGTCTGCAAAGTTTCTCGCGTTCGATAAATTTTCAAAGAACCTGAGATAAACTCCCTGCCTTGGCAGGCAACTCCAGAGACACATGCGCAGCTAATTCCCAGTCATTGGAAACCTCCCAGTCCTGACCCCAGGAGCCAGAGTCACACTGCTCTGCCCCATCATTCATGTGGCGGCTGAGCAATGATCCTCCAGCTGCAGAGTGTAGGTGGGATTAGAACTTAGTCTTGATCAGCCTGGTCTATGTTCTTCAGCAGAAGAATATTGCTATTTATTATCATGGTGCTGGTCTTTCATCTTAGATCAGAAGTGCTGTGGATCAGAGGGTTACTAAATATATAGTCATTCCTTAGATAAGTCAGCATGAAATTAATATTTAACAGGAACATGTTGAGTAGTTATCTCACTACCTCATGCCTTTTCAGAAAAATTAAATGGAGAGGAAACGTCATGCAGCATTCTGTGTTCATCCTTAAGAGGCATTTCTGGGATCCCTGAATTCTCTTTGCTCCCATCGAATATGGCGGGTGATGAAAATGCTGAGTAAAATACAGCATTCAACTGTTCTTGCATTAGTTTACAATAATTCAGTACAGTTTGACTCCAAAATGAGTGTTCATAAGTCAACTTTAAAAATCATTCCAAAGAATTTAAAAGTAAAGGTATTTTCTAATACTGACACCACCTGAAGTTTTCAGGGCCATTCTTCTCCTTCCGCCTTGCCTGTAAGACACATCTAGCTTGCACTGTTTTCAAATATTGCCTTTTAGGAAATGTTTAATCACAAAAAATGGAACATAGGTAATTCTACTGTATAGCACAAGAAATGTAAGCAAGTGAAATTATCACATGATGTAAGAGAGAGGTTATATTTTAGAACCAGATGTTTATTTCAGGCAGAAAAAAAATACTGTGTAGTTAGTTTTCCTTTTTTTTTAAGCAAAACAAAAATTTTCAAAGGCCTTTATTTACCTTAAGAATAAAACAAGGAATCTGCTAGTGATATACATAATATTGATTCTCTTAATTAATTTGATTTGCATGAAATGGATGTTATAGCTATAAAGCAGAAAACTGACATTTTTATGCATGGTTTGGCAGATATTATAAACCTTGTTGCTCATTTTTCTGACAAAATTCATTTTTTTTAATGCAGAAAGCTATCTGTGTGTATTCAATTGGGAAAAACTGTTTTTTAGCCTTCTTTAAAGGCAAGACATTCAGTGCTGCCTATCTGAGCAATAAACTCAGAAGAATGTTAGATGTGTGGTCTTCTAGGCATCATGATGACAGCAAGGTAGCTTACCCACTCCATCCTCGGAAACCAAAGAAGGTGCTGTGCCTATATCATTCTTCCACAAATCATCAGTGCTTTCTTATATTGCTCTGCGTAAGAGGAAGGAGGGAGCAATTCAAGGACTGTTTAGATACCATTATTTAAAAAAAGAACTTTCTGTCCTATTTGTACTATTGCTACCTTTTACACTTGAAAAAAAATATGTATAGCAAGAGATAACTGGTTTGAATCTTCTAGAAATTCATATTTATTTAGCATCAGAGAAAGTGACCTTGGTATGATCCCATGGTTTTCCTGACTGTATAGTGTGTTTTAGTTCGGATAGCTCAGCTGTGCTCATCCTGTAGGCAGATAGCACAAAGAGCTCAGACAGTCTTTTCCTCGAGCTGTAAGTTGGGTATTTTGTAGGAATACTGCTTGGTGGCAGGCCATCCTGTTGGCCTCTGAATGGAGAGGTGCTGCTGAGATAGACTGTGGGCCAAATTCATCTCCAAGTCCCATTCCAGGCCCCCTAAGTGCTGTTAGATCAGGACAGTTTTACATTTCCCATGTAATTTATTTCTCCTTCGTGATAATTTCTCCAGAAAGCCTGATGTTTAACCATACAGACCATCT
Organism: Nothura maculosa; assembly: GCA_032353885.1. Lineage (NCBI taxonomy): Eukaryota > Metazoa > Chordata > Aves > Tinamiformes > Tinamidae > Nothura > Nothura maculosa. Next base: position 313,600 of record JAUBOD010001050.1, read on the forward strand.
TTAACTGTGTTAGCATGATTGTTACTGATTAACAGAGCCCATTAGTGCTGGGCTGGAATTCCACCTGGAAGTGGAATTGCACTTAGCCTAGGAGTCTTTACCCAGCTGGGCCATCTGTGTAGGTTCTTTTCCAGAGGATGAGTACCTAATATACCTCCTTTGCATGTATAAATAACTGATCACCTGAGTGGCAACTGCAAAGTCTTTTCAGACTACAGACTAACTGCCATTCTGCTTTATGCCAAGATTATCAATGAAGATTTTATCTAATTTTATATTAGCATCACATCCAAAACTCATTTCAAAAGTGCCTAATTGCTTGCTTATGGAAACAGCTACTTCAGAAGGTTTCTGTGATTAGTTTGACTATTTTGCCATAAGTGGATATGAATTAAAAGGAACTGACCATAGAATTTTTTGAAATAAAAGATTTAATCTTAATGTGAATTAATTACACTTCATGTTAAAATGTCTGTCTTATGATGAACATCTTCTCGTTATAAAGTGCTGCTGTGTGTTTTCAAGACCAGTGAGTTCCTTAGGTTAGTATAGCATATTGTTCTGAAAAACATGGGTCTGTTCATACAAGACAATTTGTACAAGACAACATGCCTATCTCTCTCCTTTGATCACCCAGACCAGTTCTATGTGACTGGCACAGGCTAGATGATGAATTTTTGAAGGGGTAACATCAACTGAACTAAACCCCATTAGGACTGCCCAGCCCCAGCCCACGCTTCCTCTTCACCAGTCAACATCAGTGTCCTTTACAAGGCTGCAAGTAAGGCCTAGATCTCCTGTTCTTATTAGCTGTTGCTTGTACACCTGCACAAACTATCTCACAGCAATCATGCCATTAAGATGGTTTACAAGAAAAAAGAGGTTTTTCTTTCTCCCTAATTGGACCATACATGTGCGTTTCCAAGACACAGACTTGGATACAGACTCATCATGCCTGGAGGCATCTCTCTGCGGTACAAGATCTCTACAGAGCGAGGTCCAGCCCTTTGCTCATTTAGCTGATCCTCTGGATCTACAACTCCTCCATGGGCTTTAGAGAAGGAACCTGATGTGAATAGGCCCCTAATGACAATGTCCATGCTTTGGGAGGAATCTAGACCTCTTACTTAAGCTTTGCTAAACTGTAACTGTGCCTAGGAAGGACAGCACAGCTGCTTGTCTCCCCTGGACCATGTGGCCACTCATGTAGCAGACTGAATGGCAGAAAGAAAAATGAATTATTCCTATAGGCTCACTCAGGAGAAGATAGCAAAGCCATAAAAATAAACTCTGATCAATCTTATGCCCACAGTACTTACAGTTTCGATATCTATGCCACGGGACGATGGTAAAGGCCAAGACGGCACCTTATCATACATTGAGTGTTAAGCACAGCCGTTGGTCTGATGTACATGAATATTGTATTGATCATGTGAAAAACAAGCTGTGGAAACAAAATTATTTATAGATGGCCAAAGAGAGATGTTGCGCACATTGGGAAAGTTCAGTGTTTTCTCCCTGTCAGTCTCACACTGCATTTCTGGAAAAAGGTAAGCCATGCTGTATGATCTGAGGGCCAGAGGCCAGATTATAAAGAAAACCTCTCATTTTTCAACTTCCATTACTCATTGGTTAGGATTCTCAAAAGGAAGCCATTTCGTTTCCAATAAGTGAGCACTGGACTCCAGAAAGACATTTTCATTTCAGTTCATTCCTCCCAGAGAAAAATCAGTGTTTGCTTCTGATAGCTCTAAATGTGCATTTAGGACCCATTGCTGGCAGTCTAGAAGAAGCCAGGAATCAATTTTCGAAGCATGGCAATCTATTGCCGTGACGCACACTTTAGCAGTATCTTAAAAAGACCATACAGTATCTGTTCTTTATAAAAATCATGACAGAGAACCAGTTACATATTATAGATTGCTTTTGTCAGTAATTCGCTCTGATGATAGCTGAGAAACACAACCTACTTTGTATCATTTTCCAAGTATGAATGTTTAGAAACTAAAGCATTGCATCTCTTTCATTTTCAAACTTTGTCTAATTTTAATATCTCCTCTGAGTAATACTTATTGCTTTGTAAAGTAATGTATGTAGGCATTCAATCACCTGTCTAGAATACAAATGTCTTGAATTACTGTGTATAGAGGAAATGCAGTTTATTTGAAATATGCTTTACTTTCTCTTTTCCAGATGCTGTGTAATCTGTATAAAAACCTCTGAAAAATAATTTTCTTATCAAATTAAAATTTGCATAGCTGTTAATATTCTGCATCCTTGAAATAACCTTTAGAAGAGAATTTATAAAAAAAAAGTCAAAATGCTAAATCATCTCTTTTCTCATTTGAGATTCTCTTGCCTTTGGATATATTTTCTATATTTTTTATACTTTAAAAAATGCTCATGAATGGCCTCTACAGAAATATGAATTCAAACTAAACACTCTATCAAAAGGTAAATATTGAATTGCACAAAGTTTATAGCTATTAGATGAAATAAAAAGGCTTCTGTTGCTTTTTAGTTAGAAAAAATTCTCAACTTTGATAAATATTTTTATTCTATAAATAAATTATTTTATTATTATTCTATAATAATTAATATCCTATATTATTATTATATTATATATAATATATTATATTATTATTATTCTATAATAATAATTCTATAATAAAATATATTTATTATTAGTCCAGTTTCTTCTTGCAGCAACATTATGGACTGACAACAGATTTACAGACACTAAGAACTCAATAAATGCTTTTTTTTTATATAAAAATTACCTTCCTTCCTCCCTTCCTTTTCATTCCTTTTCATTCCTTTTCCTTCCTTTTCCTTCGTTTTCCTTCGTTTTCCTTCCATCAACATCACTGAGATGAGGTAGCAATGGTGGTGCTGATGCAACATGAGTCATGAGTGGGCCTGGGAATGGGGCAGAGGATGGAAGAAGCCACAAACAGAAAGGGCAACAAAGGGCTGCTGTCAGTGTCACCTGCCAAAAAAAAAAAAAAAAAATAGAGGGCTAAGAACTATTACTTTGGAATAACTGAATATGCCTAACAATTATGAGCTGTGAAATTCGATGCATGAGGCAGATTAGGTAAAGGAAAAATGTAGAGCCATGTTATGAAGTTCTCCTATACTAAGTGAACATCAGTGGCCTTTGTGTCTGACTCATCAGAACAAACAAACAAACAAAAACACCAACCAAACAAAAAAATGCAATTGATTTTTAGTTTAATTTTTGTACTTCAAGCATGTACTACACAACAGTGTGAGTTTCCAGAGAATCAACTGCAGCTACACCTTGAGGGAGACAGTGCATTTGTTGAACGTTATCGCATTTTAGGTCATCAATCTATTCTAACATACCTTTAACAGCCTCTTTTCCATCCTTATTACAAACAACTTTGTAAGCTGGACACAGACATTAGGTGTTTAAAGAGTGAAGTAAGAGGCAGCATGTCATATTAATAGATGTTGTTTGTTCAGTCCTTTACATTTCAGGTTCTTTTATTTGGCATTGTTTGATTCAGATTTATGTTACTGCTCACACTTTGTTCCATGCTTGACTTATAATTAATAATACTGTTTAAAGCTTAAACAGTATAGGCAACCAACAAAGGACTGTTTTCTGGAGAAGTTCTCTTTATGTATGCACTCTATCTACTAACATTTAAAGCTTGATACTTTTTCTGTCAGTTGGCTATAGTTCAAGTATACGTTAATACACTGAATTCCTTCTATTACAGCATTTTCATGCAAATAACAAGTGCATTATAGTAATAAAGACCATAAAATAATCAGAATAATACATTTGAATAGATATTTTCAGGCACTGTGCAGTTATCATAAATCAGACTTTTCATTGTGAATGCAACATGAAAAGGTATGGAGCTTGAAAATCTTCAGTTCAAGTGTCTATTATGTAGCAATCTACATAAATCAGTAAATCTTGATGCTCCTTGGAAAGCCTGCATTATGGAGAAAATTGTTGTGAGATCTCTCATAACACCACATTTGTTGAAGTGTCAGGAAATTGCAAATTTTACTTGTCTGCCGTCTGTGCGCATGATATAATAATGAAATAATTAAGTATCTTTCCATGGTTATGCAGGGAGGAATTTATAAGGAGATCTGGATGCCAACTTTTGTTTACAACAGTCCAGGTGTGTGTGAAATAATCTGAACAACTTTAAAATGTGAATGGCACATTTATAGGTACAAATCGAAACATACGAAGTTTCATCTCCTTATAAGGAAGAACAGAACTTCTGCTAGGGTCACAGATCCCTGGAAAAGGCTGCCCAGAGAGATTGTCTTCCTAAATCTCTAGTTTCCTCCTGGATGCCACCCTGTGCCCCGTGCTCTGGGTGTTCCTGGTGGGCAGCAGGAGGGTTGGACTAGATTATCTCTAGAAGTCCCTTTCAACCTCAGTCTTATTGTGATTCTGTGAACATTAAATGTTAATATCTGATTATGTCTGATAAAATGAAATTAAGTTGGCATTCAATCTTAGGTAAGTTTTGTACCTTCGAACAACAGAATATATTAGTTATTCTTGTATAGCTTTATTATGGAATGGATAGAAGTCATTGCTATATGTCATCTAAAATTATCTGCAAATAGTAGAAAAGCTCCAGATCTAACAAAATCATACTAGAAGTGAAAATATACAACAAAATCCTCAAAATTAACGTTAGTGACATTGATCCTTATTGAACATTTAATGACTTTACTTGGCTTGTGCAGAGCTTCTGCCTCTTTCCCCATTGATAATTGTATTTTTTCTGCATCTAATATTAGCATTAATTCACACATCTCCATTTCCACAATAGCTCTTAAAGACACTTCTTGCTGAGAAAATATATCTTTTTATGTTGATGAGTTTCCTAAGACATATTTTGGTATTAAGATATCAATTAAGAAAATACTTCAGATCTCCACCTCGAAGCTCCTTAACTTACTGAGTCATGTTAAGTTTTCTGTCACCCACTTAAAAGAGATCCTTAGGAGGCCATAGAAAAAAAATGAAACTTCTTTTGCCAAGCATTTATAGTTTCTTTTCTACCAGTATGAATTTATCACTAGTAACTGTCTATAAATCTGTTAAAGTTCGAGAAGAAACTCTCATAAAATTGGAATTTGATTTTTCATTTGAGAAAGGAAGAGCTCTGTACACATACACACATATTCATCTTAGAAAATACTACAAAATTAAAACTAAGGGGGAGGACCTGCAAATATATTCTCTTACACTACAAAAGAAAACTTAGTGGAGGGGATTGGGAGAAGACTTATTATCTTAGACTTATTTTAATCCTATTTTTTCAAAATCAAGAATGAGTAAAGATTTGCAGCAAAAAAATGAGAAGATTAAGATTTAACAAAAAAAGTGCCCATTCTGATATCTCTTCAGATTAAGATAATATTTCATTCTACAAAATCAAGCCAATAAATATAACTTTTCCATTAACAAAAATGAGCTAATGTAGCAAAGGCTAAAATAAATGCTGCTGCAATTGAGTTGCAATGTGTCAAACATTAAGACATTTTATCCAAGAAATTTTCAGTGTTGGAGATAACATGTTCTCTATGGAAAGGAATTATTTCCTATTCTTTCAATCTAGTTTATTAAATATATCTTATTAGCAAGTCTCCCTAAGTTCAAGGCTGTAATGGCAGACTAGTCTTAAAAAAGACTCCTAAACCTCAGCAAGGCCCTTAAGGTTTGTTTCAGTTCAGCATAAGACAGCATAAAGAAAACTCTATAAAAGCATATGTCCAGTGGCAAAAACTCCTATCATTCTGCCACTTATATAGTGATTTTTTTAGTATAAATAGCTATATTTGAAATGCACTTTGTAATGTTATAAGACTATTTACTGACGATGTTATCTTCTGTTTGCTTGCTGGAGTAGGGCCGCATTGCTTTACTCACAGTATATGCATGTAAACAGATACAGTTCCCAAGCATTAAGATCAGTGAGCCACAAATTATGGCATGGTTTGGAGATGAAAGACCAGTGGTGAGAGATTACAGCACAAATATTATGGAAACTTCCTGTAAAATAATCATTGCCTGCTCTCTCCCCCAACACTGACTACTTAGTAGATTTTCCCTAAGTGCTATTTGAAAACAAGTCCTTAAAGGCAGTGGCAGAGAAGGAAGGAGTGGGTCTTCTCAAGCAATGTGAGATGTTCTGGGAGAAAAAAAAAACATGCTAAGGTAGTGCCTGGTGTGGCATCTTTCTCACATGAGGCAAAACACTGGAAAGGTATATAATCGGGGTGATGTTTATTGAGACACTTAAAAAAAGAAGTTCAAACCTATAGTTTGTAACTGCTGTTTGAGCCATGAACATGAAACATCATTCCTGCAATGACCGTTTATTAATGGCAAATTCTCATCTTAACTGTGATATTCTCAGCCACATATATTGAGAACAAACCAAATTTAGGCACTCCTTGGCAATTCCATTTATACCACCAAAGTCCATTCTAACTTTGGCATTGATGTCACCAAGGCTAAAGGCTTGGGTTATAAGTTCTTAAGTCTTAAAGTAGTTTGATAAACACATGCCTCTGCTGATGGTTACAGAGGAGGAGAACAGCCTTCATGCTTGATGGGTGGTAACTCTATCAATGCTGTAAACTTTGCTACATCTCTCAGGATTTCTAGTCTTTTCCAATTTCTCTTTCCTCTACTATATTTTGTACAAGGTTGGTCTTTCTAGAACACTTCCATACTACCTGTGTGGTGATTGCCACACAACACCTCCAGTTTATATATATCTGGTTGTGACCAGACTTATATATAAGTTCTGGGCCCCCCAGGATAAGAAGGACGTGGAGCTTCTGGAGAGGGTCCAGCGGAGGGCAACGAAGATGATTAATGGACTGGAGCACCTCTC
>JAUBOD010001050.1:332342-351958 GCA_032353885.1 Nothura maculosa
CACTGCTGACTCATGGTTAACTTGCTGTCAACCAGGACTCCCAGGTCCCTCTCTTCAGAGCTGCTTTCCAGCAGGTCAACCCCTAATCTGTTCTGGTGTCTGGGGTTGCTCCTCCCCAAGTGCAGGACCCTACACTTGTCCTTATTAAACCTCATAGGTTCCTCTCTGCCCAACTCTGCAGCCTGTCCAGGTCCCTCTGGATGGCAGCACAGGCCTCCGGAGTGTTCGCCACGCCATCCAGCTTGGTGTCATCCGCAAACTTGCTCAGGTTGCCCTCTGTTCCTTCGTTCAGGTCATTGATGAACAAGTTGAACAGCACCGGGCCCAGCACTGACCCGTGGGGGACACCGCTGGCCACAGGCCTCCAACTGGACTCAGCCCCATTTATCACCACGCTCTGAGCTCTGCCATCCAGCCAGGTCTCTATCCACCTCACCTCATCGTCTAGTCCACTCTCCTGGAGCTTCTATATGAGGATAGTATGGGAGACAGTGTGGAAAGGCTTGCTTAACTCAAAGTAGAAAACATCCACGGCTCTCGCCTTGTCCAGCCTTATCCACCTGGCCAGTCATCCCATCATAGAAGGCTATGAGGTTCGTCAGACATGACTTCCCCTTGGTGAATCCATGCTGACTTCTCCTCAACACCTTCTTCTCCTTCATATGCCTGGAGATTCTCTCTAGGATGAGCTGCTCCATCACCTTCCCAGGGACGGAGGTGAGGCTGATCGGCCTGTAATTTCCTGGCTCCTCCCTCTTGCCCTTTTTGAAGACTGGAGTGAGGTTGGTTCTTTTCCAGTCCTCGGGCACCTCCTCTGTTCCCCTGCTCTACCACATCTGTATAATTTCTGTGCTTGTAATAGGGCACTAACGCAGGCTCTGATCATGGTCACGGTCCTCATATTGTCCATCTTCTGACAGACAATCCAGATGAACTCCCATCAGATGTGCCATGTGAGGGTCCTCCACATGGTCACAATCTTTCCAGCTCTTGTGCTGGCCCCAGAGACTCTGCTTCCTGGTGTTCCCCTGCAGCAGTCAGTATTTCAGTCATGTCTCTTGTTTGGGCTCTGCAAAATGTCCAAAACTTCTGTGTAGATATTCAAGGAACTGAGCCTCAAGGAGTGCTTGGGGGAGACTATAGAAGGACAGAGGTAGATCTGTGATTACAGAGCAGGGACCTTCAGGTAAGTGGGGATCAAGTTCTGTTTAGGACACCTAAATATTCTTGATTGTTAAAACTCTTGGCTTATAAAGTAAAAATGTAACTAAATGGAAATGGGCATTAAGTCCAGGAATGCCTAGAGCTCTTTCTTTGAAAATAAGAAAATAAGTAGAGTTATTGAATGGGTCTGAGCTTTGCAATGTTAATATTTGTCTGAAATAAAGCAATTTGTCTTCTCAGAAACTCTGCTCTAATAACACTTCTAAATAAACAAATAAATATAAGTAAATACTCTTTTACTAAGAATTCATTTCCTGGTTTTGCTTTGCATATTTTAGATAGAATAAATCCAAAATTTTATTGGAGTGATGCCATGTACTTCATCTGAAAAATGAAAAAGACAGCTGTTCTTCCATCTACCTTGCTCTACTGTGGGTGAAGAAGTTTTTATATTATTAGTAAGCTATTTTTTTTCAAAAATTCCTAAATTATTATCAATTGATTGGGACCCCAATTAGCATCTCCATGCAGGACAAAATGCCTAATGAGGGATGAGAAAGGATATCATATTATTTTCTTCATCCATGGAGCAGTTTCTCATAGTCCTGTATGACATAAATTCCAGCTAAAATATCAGAAAAGCTAATATAGGGATGTTATTCAAAAAAGAATTAAATTATAGGAATATAGTTAGTGTTGTTCAGCACAATTTTCTGGTTAACAAAAATCTTGTCAAACACATATAATTTATTTCTATGGTAAGATGACAGATTTAATTTTTAAAGAAGCTGCATAGCTCTGATAGACTTACACTGTGTAAAGCCATTTAATTTATTAATTCATGACATTCTGATTAAAATCACAGAATTATAGGAGAGAAAAAAAGCACAAGCTGAAGAGAAAAAAATTAGCTCATTGAGAGACCTGAAATATCTGTCAGTAGGGAAGTCACTGAATTCATCTTCCTTGTGGATCAGCACCAGTTTGGTAGCACTAAACAACTGCATCTGCATTCTGCAAGTAACTATTTTTCCGGAAAGCATGGGTAATACAGATATTAGGAAGGCGGTCAGCAATGATAAGGACAGGAGAAACACAGTATGTTGAGTCACTTGGCATTTAGGAACATTAAGCAAAGTGCATTCAGATGCAGTTGTTACACAGCAAATACCTGTTATACAGCAAAGAAGCAGGCACGGCAGGTATTCCTACTGAAGAGAGAACTGCACATGGAAGAATATGGAGGTCTTACAGAGGAGAAGCAAGACCTTTGTGGCAAATGCTTTCGTTAAAAGGATGGCCATAATCCCTCAGAATGAAATGAGAGACATCAGGGTGAGAGATGGACCTAAACTTCATGCGCTGAAAATTGAAATGAGGATGAAGGCACTAATCAAATCTGCCAAATCTGAGTTCTTGCTTGAAGACCCACCTCTGCCGTCTGTCCTCCATTGAGTTGCAGTACAACAGAGTATCACGGGGGACACTGGCACCTGTACAAAACACTTGTCCTGTTTCTGAGACTAAATTCTGTAAGTACCTGAGTACCAAAACACTTCTAAAGCACAGGCATCCTCATTAAGGGGAAAACCTTGGGAGCATGAGTGAGCAAGTCTTTCCTAAATAACTCGTTTATTATCTCCACACAGAAAAATATGCAATAGCAGAATCTTCTCCATTAAACAATGAAAGTCTGTGTGATTAATGATTAATAAAAAGCAGTTATGAAAAAAATAACTTGGATGAAAAGGCTTGATGGTGGACTGAATTTAGGCAGTCGCCCTAAGCTTTAGTAAAAATTGTTCTTCTAAATGCTGTTATCTAGAAAGTGTTATGCTACATGTCACCACCATTTGTTTTCTAAATTTAAATGTGATTTGCTGAAAGGTTGTGCAGGATTCAGCACAATATAGATCTATGAAATTTCATAAACTCGTTAAGGAGAATCTATGCTGAAATCTTCTTTTCTCTTATATTGGGACTATTTATATTATTTATTAGTGCTACAGATGGAATGGGCTTTTGCCATATGGAGGAAAAGCAAGACTGTAAATAGGAGCACTAACCATTTATGCAATTGCCAGGAAAGTGTAAAAGTGCTTTATTATTTTATTGTTGAATAGGATACTGTGCTTTTTAAATATGTGTCTGATTATTAATTAAACCAGTGCTTATCTTCATAATAGTTGTGAAGTAATAATTTGTGAAGGTGGATGATAGAGGAAGTTCTCTTGGCAATAGCAGCAATATCAACACATTTACAAGTGGTGAGCAATTACAGCTCTTACTGACTTCAATCTATGGCTTCAGCTCTCTGAAATTCAGGCTGTCAGCCTCGGTTCTCAGGCTTACTGGCGTGAACCTGCCAAGACAAACAATTGCATGCCTGTGCCTAAATTAATTACAGGAGCATGGGGTATTGTTAGCTGTGATGGATACGAGTTGAAATTGATTGGAAATAAAGCTTTAACTTTCTTAGACAGAAACATGAAGACATAATTCAGAAGGAAACAAACACAACTCCACAGGTTTCATCCAGGTGGCTGCAGTGTCAGGCAGGGGAGCCTGTGTGGTTTTTTGAAGTTAGTGGAATTAATCATGCTGACTGAGGATACACTGTGGGCGTATGTTGTGACCTCATGGGTGCCCTGGTCCTGATTGTGGCTGTATCCTTTAAACTCACTGAAAGGTGAAATGTTTTTCTGAATGATCTTTCCTCACGTCCCCTATATCAATAACACCCACCACCAAAACTCCTCCTACAACTCCTGAATGAGCAGCTGGGCCGAACATGCAACGGCTGCATTTATAGGTGACAGCATGTCAGAAATGTCTGTGTTTGTAAGGATATACAGAAGTGACATGAGGGCATGACAGTGTGGTTGAAAGGAAGAAATAGCAAGTGGAATAATTCACTGTAGACTCTAGGAAGCTGTGTTTCATAGAATCAGCTGTTAGATGGCTTGTTTTCTTTCCGCCACCCACAAACCACAACAAACAAACATGTCGCAAGTTACGCTACAGATTTTTGTTCTAGACAAACAGATCTTCATTCTGTTTGGACTAGAGAGAAATTTCTTTTTCACCAACAAGCCTGTTTATTTTGATAAGTAACAAGTGTGATTATAGAAAATGAAGTATTTCTCTTTATTTTTAAAATTCTGTTCTGCTTTGGCTTTATTTGCAGACTACTACTTCTTGATTAAAATTCTGTAGCATGCAACATCTCAAATTTGCAGGTACTAAACTCATCATTGCAATCTGATTCATGATTTCTTGGGAATCTGTAGGAAGGTCCTGAAGAATTAATATAATTAAACCACTTGGCCCAGCGGGAGAAGGAGGAACATGGAGAGAGAGAGAGAGATCAGCTAGACTATTGGTTGCTATAATTGTCCAGACTATACCCATTGATATCATGGGAAATTAGTACCTGCCTCTAATTAGGCAGAATCTTTTTTCTTAGTGTAATAATTTTGAATGGAAACTGAAAGAAGAATCTGCTCATGTTCTTGCACCAGAAAGAATAGAGAGGGATTTGTTTCTTGAGGTTTTTTTTGATTGTTGTTTGTTTTTCTTCTTTGTGATTCTACAATAAAATATGAGGAAAAGAGAGTTTTATGTGGGAATTTCATCACAGATATTACTGTGAGAATAAGAATCTGAAATCTGGGACAATATTTTGGATGAATTTTCAAGCTTTAGTCTTTTAAACAGTATCTGATATGACATTTATTTTTAGATATTTTTTCTCCTTAAAAATAAACAAGTGAAGTGATTCTCAGAGTCTTAGAAATGTAAGTCATCTGCAGAAGATGTTGCATAACCCCTTATCTTATATTTTTTTATAATGTCTTCCCAAAATTAAGCTTTCAAGTGCATGTTTAGGCATATCAGCAATTAGGCCAGAAATTGTAAATGCTTCCTGTCCAATGCCTGTTTTTTCTAAAATACTAATTTTAACTATCTCTAGCATTTCTTTCCTGGAGCAAGCTTAGTGTTTTCATATAAGGACTCTCTCAGAGCAAGTCTTCGTGCATGTAAATTCAGTGTTTGAGAAGAAGGTGAAAAGAATACAATAGGATCTTCTTTAGCATACCTGGCAGGAAAAACTCTTAACAAATTAATGTTTCCATTAATTTTCCTGAAGATCAATCTTCCTAAAGATCATCAAAAACCAAACTTTTCTAAATATCAGCTTTTGAAAATTTGAGGGTGTTTTCATGGTATTTGGATGACGAAGTCATATGACTAGTCATATACCCTGCTAATCTAAGCTGTGAGATATCTGATTTGATGATTTTTCTTCTGCTTGTGTTAGCTACTTTAAGTAAAGGTAACTTTTATTACAAAAGCATGATTGTAGATTAGCCTTCTGAAATTAAATCATTTGCAAAATATGTTGTGCACTGCAAAAAATAATCATAATAAAAAAAAGATATTCTTGTTTGGCTATGTGTACCTCATAATAATCAAACCAGACAGCTTTATTTTCTGTGTAAAATAATAACAGCAAAGTGAACCTGTGGGCCTGGAGGAAGCAATTCTCAAGTTACAGTCAAAATAACACAGAGAAGCCATAAAGGATTTAGAGGAGGAATGAAATTGTGCTAACAGTTGTGGGCAGAAAGCAAGCTACTCATTTGGTTGTTCTGTTAAAGTATTTTAAAAGTCAGACTGGGTATCAGCATTATCCCCTATCAGTCCTTAACCAATCATCAAAAAAGAAAAAGGCAAGCACAAAAGAGCTTTTTACTAGCATGTGAGCCCATTTAAGAAACATTGACAGAGATGATATAGCAGTGGCATGATTTTCCTTCGGCTTTGTATTCTGTATCTTATAGCAAAAGAGCAGCATAAAATCCAAATGGACCCAGTCTAAAAGAACAACTTCTTGTCCACCTTTAGGTACACTGTATTTAAGAAATGCAAGACCATTAACTATAATGGTGTTACAGAGAGGCAGAGAAGAAGACTATTATTCCTCTCCACTGGCCACACAAATTTGTTCCATGATTTTTTTGTAGAATCAATTCCCTCAAAATCCCACTGGAGTTCCCATAACAAAATAGCAGTAATATGTTTTTTTCCCCAGTGTCATTCTCACACAGTCATTTAATTTCTTTGAGAAGAAAAAGGAGCTTGAAAATCCCAGGGTGGTAGTTTGGAAGTAGTTAGAATACAGGATATAACATATCAAAACAAATTGTTGCACTTTCAATAGAAAATATTTACCTTTCTCTTTCTTCTCAAGGTCAGAAAAGGGATAGGTTAGAGTCCTAATTCTGTACAACAATTCAAGTTTCCTCCATGGAGTTAGATGGACCAAATTGGAAAGCAATATTTTTATTTATTATTGACTGATTCACTCCTAGGTGTACTGTCCATTAATATCTTATGCAGTATATATTATGGAGCTGCAATTTGCAAAATGGCAAATGTTTTCTTTTTTTTCCCCTATAGAAAAAATCTTGCTGGTCCGTTCAGCTGATCAGCTGCCTAGGGAAACCTTGCAGAGGAAGAATGTCACAGCCCTGTGACTGGGCAAGGCAAAACACTGAGATACCCCCTGATTAGAATCTCCAGGGTGGTGGGACCAGTGGAGTCAGGGGAAAGCAGAGAAACATAAGACTGAGTGTCAATTCACTGGCACCTTCAAGGTCATGCAGTAAAAGAGTGAAGTTTGTCAAGATTATATTGTTGGGCTTTGATAGTTCTAAAAAAAAAGTATATAAAAACTTTCTGAGGATTTGAGTAATCAGTCCTTATCATGCCATGACAGGGAGGACTTGTCTCCTGCTTGAAAGAAAGCATTTCCATAATGTCCTTGGGAGTGATGGAAAATGAGTGAAAGGGGGAAAGTATCGTTCACAGTGATAATAACAAAAATAAAGTCTGCTACACCTCAGAAGCGGAGTTTAATCAGGTATTCCCAAAAGTAAATGAGCAAGGATATTGGCCAGTATCCTTGGAAATTGTTACTCAAATAGTTGACGCAAGTATTTTTGGACTTGTGTAGGATGCTGCAAAATGTAAAAATGCTTCAATCTGCCTCTGCACAATCTCTCCTGTGTGACTATTTCTTTACCTAGAGATTTTACCATAGCTATTTAATATAGTGTTTGACATTTGCAAAATATTATTTGTCTGTATAGAAAAGTAGTGATTCATTCTGACAGACTTTCTTATTGCAAAAACTCACTACTTTTAACCAAAAGCAGTGCTAGATTTTTCCCTAAGTAAGAGAAGAAATCAGTGACTACATGGTAGTAAAAACATACATATAATTGTATGCAGCTCCAGCATGCTAGATGTGCATAGAGGAGCAGAAATTTAGTATCTTAAGAAAGCCTATGATCCAGAAAAAGAAATATAATAAAGGTTTAGTGCCTCCGCACATTTCAATTAAATGCATTTTTTCCCCAATCCATACATCTTGACTGCATCCTAGTCTTGCTGCTGCTACTTTGTAACAATCCAGTCCTTTGACTTACTCCTGTTTGCTTTGTTTTTTTGTCTCCAAACCCACATCAGCCATCTCAGCTCTGAAAATTTCTATTCCTCTAGAAATTTGGACAGGCTCTTTGATTGCACTGCTGGGAATGTAATTGTTCTATGGATCGAGACACTATTTGTTTCTTCCTGATGACTGCATCTTTGAAATCCATTACAGCATCATGGTTCAGTCCTTCTTTAGTCATCTTTAGTTTTCATGTTTACTCTAAGTCATCAAAAGTGACTACACATCTACTCCTGCCACAAATGACCTCACATTTTCTTCACTGATTCCATAAATTTCCCAATCATTTTTCCTCCTCAAGACTCATATTTATGATGATCTGTTTCTACAGGATCCTGATATATACTTCAGTACTAGTTCTGTTCTTGAACTGCAACTTCTTTATCACAAAGTCCACAACTTAATTTATACAACTTGGAAAACAACCAACTTGCATAAGACTTTCTATAAAAATAGTATGAATTAAAATAGTTGGGAATGTGTAAAAGAGAAAATTGAACTGTTTACCCTCCCAACTGTTCACCTTTTCTACCTTGTGTAGATGATAGGTCCTTCTTTGTAGTTAAACTGATATAATTTCTAATCTATATTTTAAATAATTTCTGTTAGAATTCAGGAAAAAAAAACCAAAGTCTTGATAGGAAGCCAAGGAATTTAATTCTATCTTATGATTACAATGTGTGTAATAAGATCAGGCAAAAGCGAGATTTTCACAGGAAATTCAGGATAAATCCATCTTTTGTACGTAATGTTGTCCACTGTGATGTTTAGAAAATTTTAAACTTCTAAGAGATAGTCAAAAACAACTCCCATTTATTACAAAATAGCTAGCATCATACTACTATTTCATGCCTGTAAGAAGTGATAGTCTTCTTGCTTTGCATGTCTGTCCCATTTATACAACACATGCTTCAAAGTCAGCTTGGCCACTGGAGGAGTCCTCACAGGCCCTTTGCAATCCATCTAGTCACGGGTAATTGCTATACATTTGATAATTTTGCAGCCGCAATGTGTTCCTCCCTCGTAAGCACAGATGAGTTGAACTCGAGCCAAGTAATAAATAAGTCTAGGCAAATACTTATTTACTAGGAAGATAGGCTCTATCTCTTAGCTTTTGCTTGTACTTAAAGTCTTAGCAAAGCATGATTTTATAACAACAAGGGTTGATTTAATTCCAATTAAAGCCATTCTAAGAGTGTTGCATTTGATAATGAGATCTCTTTCTTTATAAAATTGCAGAGAAAAGTTGAGATGGCAATTTTAATATTTGAATATTTGCCAGAAAGTCATGGTCAAGAGAGAGTGCCATGCCTTCATCATATCTTCAATTGTATATATAGCTCACACTTAAAAATCTCTGATGATATATTATCTGGAGAGGTTATAGGAGCTTTATTAGTATACTTCTATTGTCATTAAATATAATTTACCACTAATATTTCCCATTAATATGTCTTTCAGCATTTTAAATAATCTATTTCATATATCCATCACTAGACTAGAATGAGAGAACAGATTATCCCTAATTCTGTGTAATTTTTTATGCTTGAAAGTTTATACCTCTTAATCACCTACTCTGTAGGTGGGTACATTCCATACATTATAACTTTCCTCTTAGCTCATAATGTGTAAATTTCAAATCACCTGGCAGATGTCTTGTAACTCTCTACTATTTATTCACAGCATACTTTTACATTAACAGAGTTGGGTCTTGCATTCAGGAGACTCTTTCTATGAGGAACAGCTAGTTCTGTTTAATTGCTTTTCCCTTCCAGATTGGCTTCTCAGATGAACTTCTAGAAGCTGGAAGGGTGAATTTCTGAAGCAAGATGATGATGGTTTTTTTTTTCTTTTTCTTAAGAAATTAAAATTCAGATATCTCATAATCACCCTCACCTTAGTTGCATTTTTCCTCCCCACCCTTACTAATTCCACTCCATTTCTGATATTAAAAATTAATTCTTTCAAAATATTTTTGAGGTTGTTTTTTTAGCTTTCTATATCCAAAAATTGCCATGCATGAATATCGAAAAGTTGTCTTTGTCTTGCTATATTCTGTTCTAGGTAGTGGAATCAACAAAGTTTTTTAGTCTAGTACCACCAACTTTCTGAAAGATAGATCTGAAGACCCCACACCTCTTTTGCATAGGTGGTACATTAAAATGCTGCTTTTACACTATGACATATTATTACTTCTGCCTTTGTTCCCAGCTTGACTGCATTTCAGACAGGAGATGTTTCTGGCTCTCCATAACTTTATTAAAATTGAAACCATCTTTGCTGACAATTGTATTTTACTGTTATAGCCCATGAAAAATGAGAGAGCTTCATTAATATTGATTTCTCAGAAAATAAGTTCAACGTAGATACTCAGAGAGAACTGAAGTATGAGACTCTCATGCTGGCCTTGAACATATTACTCATTCCTCTGAAGTTGAAATATACTCAGTTAACACAAGTATGTGTGGTGGTGACTCCTTCGGCAGAAATCTACCGTCCTTGTCATTCTAAGGGGTTCCCAATGAAGAACACTCTTTGCAGCCTCCTGGATGTCACTACTTAACAGTAAGAAAAAGCATGCTAGTACTTATTTAACAGGCTATGAATAGTACAGCCCTTGTAAGGCCTTTTGTGTTGGCTCCCTGTCTCCAAGTTGGAAGCTGTGTAGTAATCTCACATGAACTGACCAGTTTATCTGACAGACCTTAAAAAGGGAAAAGGGGTGACCTCTCCCCGGAAATTTGGAGTAACTATGTTTGCTGAACACAGATGAAGATAAACAGACACCACAGAAAGCTAAACTACCCAGAATCTGAGTCTCCGGTAAGGCTTAAATCTGGAAAGTGATACTTTCCAGAATCATGTGCAGTGCAGCTTACAGAGTGCATAAGCATTGGGAATTGATAAATGCTCAGCCTCTTGCAAGTGATCAGAGGAGAAGGTGTGCAACTCTGACAGTCCTTTGGCACGTCAGCCTTATTTTCCATACATCTTTTGGGGAAAGCTGAAAGCTGGAAACTCAAATATTTAGACCATTTATGTGGATTTTGGAAGGAGAGAACTAAAGAATTTACAAAAATTGATTAAATCTTGCCAAGATATCATTAACTAGAGCATTTTGCTAGAACAGGATTTATTATAGAGAGACTAAATTCTGTTTTTGTTGTTCTGAGAGCAATGTTGTATAAGAATATATAAGCCTAGGAAAGGTGCACTTTTGAATTGAAAATGTTAAATATTTATCAAGCAGTTGTGACTTAGGGATTGCTGAATTGCAGTGGTGCTCTTTCATCCGCAAGTTGTTCACTCAGGTAATAGGATAGTGATTAACATTTTTTATTTTATATTTTTAGGTTGTATTCCAATTTAGGTTATATAACCCCAAGCAATGGAAGACTGACGCATTATCCCATCCTTTACCTAATGCTCGTGTTTGTATGAAAACCTTTTAGAGAGCAAATGGAGTGGTTGCTGTTGGAGCACAATATGACTGTTTTGCAAAATACTACGTACTTAGTAAATAGCAAAGGATCAGGCGACAATTTGTAAAAAAAATCAGTTAGTTGATGGATATATTCTTGGATCCATATGAAACAAAACTACAGTAAGAAAAACAAGCTGGAGCTGCCCAAAGGCTTCCTTAAGCATGTGAGTTACAGTTCTAACAAATCTCTGTTCTTTAAGCAAAACAAATTGTGATGCAGATGCAAAAATTGAGGTCTAATCCTTGCTCATTGGGAGATTAAGCATGGTGAAACTGCAGTCGTCTGGTGTATCTTTGAAAAGATGCCTCTAAGTGTGCTGAAGAGTAAAAGCATTGAAGGGTATTTTTATTTTTCATGTTTAGACAGTAAGCTGTGCTCAGTTTCAGTCTAGTGAAAATGAGTGCTGCTGTGCCTGACCTTACAGAATGATTCAGCTGCAAATGACAGACTCCTGGTGGGTCACTGTAGGAATTAGAGCTGGGTAATTTCTGATTAATCACAGTTTCTTTGTTGCTTATTAGCTGTTCTCTATTTTGGTTTGTTTTGTTTTAAATAAGGAAAAGGTCAGTACATTTCTACATATGCTCTTTCCCTGCTCTGTCCTTCATAGCTGTGATCTCAGCGCATCTCTCAGTATAAGTATCTCCTTGCTTCTCTCATTGAATGTGACATAACAAGATTATCAGATTCACAAAGAGGGAAACTCTCATCTTGCAAATCATTGGACGTTTCTATCTTTTAAGCTACTTTCACTTCATCTGGTACTAGAAACAGGCATTAATGGTGAGATTCATTTCACCAGAGGTAGGTATTTATATTACAGATATCTGCATTTAGACATTCACCCTGGGCTCCTGGCATTGGTCAATGAAGAGAAAAAGACATGACAGTGTTATTCACCTCTGCCTGACAGTGTTATTCACCTCTGCCTGAAAAAGAGCTCAGGTGAATCTTAGCTTGTAACTGACTATTTCCCCGAAGTGGTGAGGGAGTTTATACAGAATTCCAATTTTTATCTAGTGTAACTCTAGAGGCAAGATGAATTAGGTCTAAATATGGATAATAATTATATAGTAATATATAATTAATATATATAGCACTATAGTAGCTAATTATATAATTAATAATATATAATAATAATACAATTTTAATAATAATATAAATTGCTCAAACAACTCAAGTGGTTCAGACTACGGACTCAGAGCAACCCTTCCCTTTCTTCATGCCAGGCTTGCTTACCAGCTAGGTCACAAGCAAGACAATTCAGGATCCTGGCCTCTCTTCAAAGTAAGCAATGAAGTACCTGAGCAGAACAAGCACTTTTAGATGGGACCAAACGTTCATCTTCGCTGACTACATTGATCAACACTGGCAGAGCTGAACCTGTCACAGCACAGGCACAATCCTACACAAAATATCCAGAAATAAACTTCTAAGTTTTCTGAGTTCCTTGCCAAATTACAAAAAAAAATAATGGGCTGCAAAATGGGTCCTAGTCATGTAATCTTGGTCCCAGGAGGCCAGAAGACTGACCTGAGCCCTTGCAATGCCACTAATAAGGGCACAGAATTGCTTTGCCAACAGCGCTTTTAACAAGCTGTACCAGTTCAAATGGTCTTTCATTCAACATGCACTGTACTACATATGGAGATGCAGTATGGAGCTGCATATGGAGAATAACACTCAAAAAGATGACTTTTCTCTGAACAAAAGAGAGGGCATATACGCACTCCAGTTTCGTGCTAATGCAGTTGCTCTAAATTTAGCAGAACTAGATTAGCTAGAAATTGGAATTATACACAAGTGAATTGGGACAAGAAAGGAAGGTCTCTTACACGTATGAGGTGTTTGTAACTTCTCAAGTTCTTCTCAAGTAGTCAAATCTTGATGAGCTTATTTCTGTTCCAAATGAGCCTGAAAACCAGCTGAGCTCCTTTGAGAAGCTGTGACCCCACTTGTAAGCATATGAGAAAGCCCACCTCTCCAGATGAGCAAAGGATAAAGACACAGCTTGGAGCACCTGCTCCTTTCTCTCCCTTCCTTCATAAATTCCTGTCAGGCAGCTTCATCTGCATTAAGGGCCTGCAAATTGACATGCTCATCTGGTGTTGACTGGTAGAGAAGATGCTCATTATTACAATAGGATGTATCTGGCACTCACCCACTGAGCTAAAATCTCTTACAAAATAAGAGGCTATTTATCAGAAGAAAAGGATGTCAAACAGGTCGGTCTTTGTGGTTGAAGGGAAGCCAGAAAATGATAATAAATAAAAGTGAGCCATGAGCTTTACCTTTACAATCCAAGCATAAGCCAACCAGATCATCTGCTGTGATACCCAGCAGTGACTTGTAGCAAGCAGAGGAGGCACAGTTTTCACTTCCACTTGCTCTATGCAAATGCTAAAAGTAAACATCAATATTGCTAATGTGGATTTCTATAGCAAAGGAAATTTTGTATAAGTGTTGTAGGGCTCCTAAATACGTTAGCTTGTTGGGAAATTGCCCCCACATATACAAACAATTGGTTCCCCCACTTGGGTATGGTTTTCTTAGTCATATAATAAGCAGAGCTACTGTGAGAACTGGTAAGTACTTTTACTTGATATGAAAGACTGAAGAATGAAATAACATACAAAAAGGTGCTTCATTAGAAGGAGTATGGGGCAAAGATTACTAATTGTCTTTGCTCACCTCAGAATAGATTCACTACTCAATCCTTTACTCCAATAAGTATTGAGCACACTAAATTTGCAACCAAACAAGACACTTTTGTGAGGAATATTGACTTTTAGGGAGAGGAAAGCAGGATGAAAGAAAAAGAAAATCATTCTACGTGATACTAAGTTTTTTATTATTATTATTTTGCTAGTGTTAATAAATAAACAGAAGCTCTGAGATTTACTAAAGAAAGTTGGGAGATCTAAATCTAAGATCTAAATCAGGGAGAAAGCCTGTCTGCAGACACAGTGAACCCCCAAGAGTGCTCTCTAAGAACAAGCTAATGGGAGGTGCAAGTCTCCATGCTGCGACTGGACTCAGGTGACTTCTAGCGGATACCTCAGCACATGGCCATTATTGGAGCTCTCAACATTCATTCTCGAATCTGTCACCTATAAAACAAGAATAACTGTGCCATCTTATCTCATTAATCAAAAAATTGGAAGCACTATGGCAGCTCAATGTTAAACAATGCACACCTGTCCAGATCCAACAGAGTTTTTCAATTTACATTTACATCTGACCTCTGGCTTTAGCATAATTCAGGACTGAGTGGGAGTTGTTATATGTTGCTTCTCAGTTGATTTAGTTAAAGATGTTATCCCAAGAGGGCATTGGCACCTTCGGCAGGGAAGAGGAGACAAGGAGAGTATGTAAGAACCCTCCCCAAATTGTTCAGAAGCCTTATCCTTGCTATATTTGGTGGCGGAAAAGCTGAATATCCATTCTGTTACCACGCAGAAAAGCTATCACTCCTTTCTTATGCATTTTAAAGCTTCCCTTAATTTCTATCATTAAAGCTATCAGAATCTATAACCATATGTTGTTCTGGCACCACAGCAATTTATAGCAAGAGAAAAGAGTTGATTTTACTATCATCATGGGGGAAGAGGGAGGGAGAAAGGAAAGCGGTTATTACACAATTCGGGGATATGAAGTAAACAGAAATTTGTTCCCTTGCCTACGTCCTCCACTACACCCACACACAGCTACACAATTCTCTAATTTGTTCTTTTTCATGAGAAAAGATTTTAGAGAAGCTGTAAGACTGGGTACATTTTATATAGAATAAGCAACAAATAGCTGAAAAATTGAATTTTAGGCTAACAATACATGCAAGCCTGGTCATTTGTTCCAGAATAAAATTCAAAACACTGTCCTTGATGCAACATGCAACCTAAAGAATAAAAGAACATATTCCAATTCAGGCTATATTTTGACCTCATAACCTTTATGGTACTAAACATTCTTTCCTATTTTCTGTTAACAAATTACCTCAGTTATTCTTCTTTGTTGCTGAGATGTTTTGGCGCTGCTGCCAATAAGAATAATCCCTGAGTGACAGTTTACCATCCTGAATAGTCAAAAAGGGGAAAATGAAGGTGCTGTAGGAAAGATGAAAAAATTAAGCATCATTTTTCAAGAAAGAAAAAAACAATAGTCAGATAAAATATTTTTTTTCTGCAGAAAGTTTTTATTCTTCATCCATGTTTTCATCTAATGCTGCTGCCTCCACTGCAGAAGCTGAGAGCCAAGACATCAAGACCAAACACACAGTGAGTGCCCATAGAGCAATGGCGGGCTCAGCCTGTTTACACATGTCCATCAGGACCAGGAACAAGGAAAAGTTTTGACCATCTCCACTATGTTTGTAGAAATCTCATATTGTAGATGCAAACTGGACCAGCAGAATTTTGCTCCCACTGGTTCCTCTTCCTGTACTGGGAAGTGAGATACGGAAGTACAAAGTGTGGCTGTCACAAGGAGATGAAATCTAAGCAACCAGTCTGAAGTGACAGAAAATCTGCCAGCTCAAAAATGAACTTCACCCAGATTTACAAGACTTATTTTCTTCTGATAGCTCCTGGCTTGTGGTATATTAGGGCTTTTGGCAGGGATTGAGTTTTTTCTAGCAGCACAAGGCATTAAGATGGCCAAATGAATTATTTTATTTCCCTTTCTGCAAAATCTTGTAAATGTAGCTAAATCATAGTAGAGGATTACATCTTTGCCAAAGCTTTTCAGTAAAATTTAATTTGCACCATTTTCTTAATAAACTGCAATATTTTTCAGGTAAGTTAAAAGTCTAAAAGCAAGAGAAACAAGATGTCCCCAGGCTTGCTAAATAATCCAAGATCATTTCCACTTATCACTTTATAATTTATATATTGCACAGATTTTACTAGGTGAAAATGACACCATGTCAAAATTCAGTCTTCATAATATCTGAATAGAATTGGCTGATTTGTTTTTGGCACATATTTAATATGCCAGAAGTATAGTTCGAATCACTCCAAACTTACCTGTCTGGTCATCATTAATGAACAAATCAGCTATATTCACAAAGCCACCTCCACAAAAGGACATGTCACCTTCTCACTAGCCACCCTCTCAGCTATTAAATCACAGCCCTAGGTTTCGTATGAGTTCACCTGTGTTCTCCGGTTTTAGGAACTTGCTTTATATCTGCCCCTCACCAAATTCATTCTTCTAGCTGAAGCATCATGATGTGGGAGTTGTGCTAGTTGTGGGTTCCTATATCTTGTGCAGACATTGTTTTCCTTTCTGCAAACAAAACTGTATATTATAAACTCTTTGAACTCCCACTTCAAATCACGTCAGTATTTTTGATGACATACCTTCTCCTTCTGGGTAGTTACTTGAGTTTGCCTATTCTAGCCATTTGAATATATCTCAATTACAGTCTAAATGTATTAATATCTCATTTGTTTCTTCTGCCTTCTTTATGAGCTGAAGATCACTTCTCTCTCTGTTACTTGCTCCTGCAGCATTTTCAGAGTCAGTCTTCTTAGCTCAGCCTTTGTAGTTTTAAATTAAACAAGAGCAAAGCTCTTTCAGTTTCCATCTGTAAAAGCATAGCCATGATCTCTCCAATAGCCCTTCTATCCACTTTTCAGTCTGAGATATCATTTTTTAATAGCAGAAATAAGAGCTTCTGTCAAGGTCATACCTTTTACACCCATATTCTATACTCCAGCATCCAATTAGCTTAACATTAGCCTAGCAATTCTGTTAAGACATCTATATCTTCCTCCTACTTTGTTTATTTCCATCAAAAAAAAAAAACTCTTATGTGAAATATTTTCAATTTTTAAGTGAATTCTTAGAGATAATCCAAAATCACTCATTGCATTTAAACTCCATCAAGTTTGCATATTGGCACACAAAAAATTCTGAAAAATCAAGTATACCAGAAATTTTGCTCTTTATCCCTGGTTCTCCTTTACCTCTGAAAAAGTTTAAATGGTTCTCTCTTTTTGTCTCTGAGACAATGCGGTGAAAAAACTTTGAATGTGAAACTAAAATGAATCACGGAAGAAAGCAGTAGATGAAGCAAACAAAAAAACTGCATGAAAATCTGTATGTAATGAGTAGTATCAGCTGAGATAGTTACTGTATTGGTAATCAAATGGAATATTATCAGTGAAAAAAAATCCATTAAGAAAAGAAATGGCAGAGAGAAAATCAAGACTATAAAATTATATCACTATATATTTTTAAGTACCATCATATCAAAGGATAATTGATTGTGTTCAAGACTTTAAAAAAAAAGTAATAATAAAGAAGAAGTTAAAAGGAATCCTGCAGTTTTAAGGTGCTTTTTCAATAATATGAAAACACAACTGTGAATAAATCAAAAGTTATTCTGTAGCAGTGGCTGAGTTTTCTTCTCTGTGTGATCTTCTGTAGATACTGCCATTTAAGTACAAAGTCCACTCTATTCTCCATTGAGACCTTTCTATAATATCTTTTTCCTTCTACCAAAAGAACAAGTTTCACAAAAAAAATCACAAAATTCAACAAAAAGTCTCTTCTGAGGGACAAAGTGCTATCAAAAGTTTACGTTCAGGATATATTCAATGAGTGGAAGAAGTTGTTAGTATTGAACTTCCTCAGGCTTTGCATCCTGAAGGTAGTCATACACTGAAGACCAGCCAGCAGATGCAGAAGCTGTCATGTTTGATTGGAACTTGTCTTTCCAGATGCTTGCAGTATATGCTCATTAGTCTCTTCATGATAACCAAGTCATAGCAGCTAGCAGAAATTTTCCATGTGTGCATTGCTCGACTATCCCAAGTAAAAAATGTTCTTTGGACATTACCTTAACTTCAAGGTATTTGGTCAAGTCTTTGATATTTTGATATCTTCTTAGTGAATATGAATAAAATATAATTCAATTAAAAAAATCAAGTGTTAGGGAGGTTTGTTTCATGCTAGGATTTTGGGAAGGCTCTGGCTACTCAAATCATGTTCTTGCCATTGTCACAATATGAAATACTGTTGGTGTGTTATAGATTCATGCTGGAGGAGAGATATAATAACTAGCCATTTAGAAATATATTTTTTCCCTGATTAGCAAGGTATAAGAATTAGAGAAAAATATATTTGGGGACAATTCAAGAAAAGAGCACATAACAAGAGACATAAAGAATGGCCTGCTATATCTGATTTCACAAGGAGTTTATCAGAAGATATTTACCCTTAGTTTGAAAATCAGTTAAACTAGTGAATACTTGTTGCACATGGAATCCATCTGCAAGAAAGAGCATTGCCTTTAGGCGGTTGACCTTGGATGGCTGTAGATAACATTGTAATGACATTGGAGAGGGAAAAATATTGACAGCATGATTTTGCTCTGTAGAAGAGATAAAATTGTGCTTTCTAAATGGTTTAGAAGAAATTGAGATTTAGAACAGAGGTTATCTGGAGTGAAGTTTTATTTGCAAGCAGTGAATGGCCCACATTTGATAAGTCCCCCAATGAAAGCAAAGACAACTAAAGCCGTATTTTTCTTTATCAACTTCTTTTTTTATTCATGTGGGAAAAGTAGTGGGTGGTGCCTTGAGCTTCTTTACTGGCTCCTATATCAGAGCAAACCTGCTGGAAAACTGCTATTCTGTCCAATTTAGATAACTGAGGAAACTGCAAGAAATACATGGCTTCTGCTCTCTTTACCTACTCTAAGATGTACAGCTGATCATGCAAGAACCTACCAGCCTGCCTGGACAAGGACAAAATGGGAAGTAGTGGGAAGTGAGAAGTGGGAAGATGGGAAGTGGGAAGTGGTTTACAAAATGACTTTGCCATCACTCATCTCAGCTACTCTGATCATATATCTTCTGGGTGAATTATTGATAAATGTTGTGTTTCCTATGCCTTCTGCAGCTACTCAAACAAGAACCATAGCACAATTTATTATTCTTTTGGCGATTTCTCTCCAAGGACAAAAGAAACACTTCGCCACTGCTGTTTCATAGTATTTGCAGCTCAGAATCAGGCCATACAAGGATACAAGGTTTAAAGTGCAAATGGGAAGGCTTGTTCTCCCTCCTGTTCTGGTATCTGGTACTTTGTTGCTTATCTTCTTTGTTTTAAGATTAATCCCATTTTAAATGATGCCCCACTTCCCTTTGCAAAGATCTCAGCTCTGATTATTGGCAAGCAAATACTGTGTTGAAAATCAGATGTGTGTTTGAATTATGATTAAATCATAATGAAGCAGGAAAAATATCAAAAAAGGTAATGACCTGTGGGGATTGTGTACAAAGGCAAAGAACTTTCAAAGTGTTCTTGAAAGAATTAACCTCCTTTCAGCTACTAAACTCCCTTTAAATCTATAAAGGATATTGCTTACATTTCTAATTAACACTCACTTACTGGAGTAAAGCAATCTACCCCTGCAGGAATAGTTTTTCTTCAGGGGGCCT
>JAUBOD010001050.1:353546-364441 GCA_032353885.1 Nothura maculosa
ACACTAGGACACTGATTAATTAGCTATGAGCAGCCTACAAAGTGCAAAATTTCTAGGATGCTATAACCAGACACTACGTATGGTCATTCGGAATTCTGATGTGTTCAGCCATCAGTCTTGAATAAATAGCAAGACCAAGACTGCTATTTCTTTTTGGAAATTCAATCCAAAAAGAAAGAGTAGGATTTTAACATAGCTGCTGAGTTCAAATGCAGAACTGCGCAATAATGCAATCAAGACACATTTTCTTTTAAGCTCCTTAAGATCTTCCAAACCCACTTGGACACAATCCTGTGCCACACACTCTAGGTGACACTGTGTGTGCAGGGTTGGACTAGAAGATCTCCAGAGGTCCGTTCCAACCTTAAGGATTCTATGATTCAAGACCATGACTTAACCAACAATTCATATTCCTCATTTTTAAGGCAGCTGAGAATCCGCAGTTCCTCACTAACAAGTACTATTTACCCTGGGATTTACTCTGGGAGCAACAAGTATGCAACCTGCGATATATAATTACATTTACAAGCTAGAATTGCATCAGATTTTTTTCCACTGTGTGTTTTGATAGGGAATATATGTTGTCCCTATTTGTTATAAAGAACTTTTCTGTCTTATCACTGAGAATCGTTAGTCATCTAGGATTGCTCAATTTATTCTCATATGCACACTATGGAGCATTTGTTGTCATTTATTGCCTCAAGAAAATATATTGTGACTAGACAACAGATTTCTATGAATCTTTCTCTCTGAGTCTCTTTTTATTCATGAAATTCTCTCCTTGACTTGTTTTGCACCAATTTTATCATGCCTCTAGATAACCACATCCCTCACTTTGACATCATCATCTGTAAACAGACTTACAGATATGCTCCATGCTTGCCTACTACTCTCAATGGTTACCTCTTGTGCCTGTTTTGTCATTAGGAAGAGGTAATGTTATTTTAGCTGATTTTAATTATTGCTGACTGTAGAAAATACTCTGTGATTCTGAGAACCTAGATAATTCAAGTTAAATTAATTGAAGGACAAACAAAACAAACTGTTGTAATTAAGGATTCTGACTTCAAAAAGAACTTTTGTGAGAAATTAGGGGCTATGAAAATTACTCAACGTTTCTGGAAGAAGACCATTCAACTGATATAAGAAAGCCTGATTTTTCACTGCAAAATACTGATATAGAAGAGGAAAAGAACATAGAAGATATTAAACATTTTCTACTAAATCTACCTCATAAAGAGTAGTTTGATAAAGAATAGCAAAAAAAGGCAGCACTTCAAGAAAAGGGAGAAAAACAGAGTAAAAGACTAAGTGCTGGGCAACCACGGCAAATACTGCAGCTTCAATAGCATGCAAACCTTCATGGAAAATCTTGAGTTCCTTAAAAATTTAAAACCACTTAAGCAATTGGAAAACAGGATAAAATATAACATGAGCGGTCAAAGGTGGCTTCTGCTACATTATATTGGTAATTTTCTTTGGTAAGAAAACTTTGCATATTGGCATATTTTGGTATATTTTGAGTTTACCAGCAGTCTTCAAAGATGATAGAAAAATTCCTGTGATTTTTCCTACTTTTCACAGCTGACTTGATATATCAGTCCCACTCTTCCAATTAAGTTTACTAGTCACAAATTGTTGCAGGTCATCATATGGGAGACCATATGATGGTCTGGATGATCCTGACATCTGGATGATCCTGAGAGCTGCAGTCATAGAAAGGAGTTCAAATTCAGCTATGCCAAGTGCAAGGCATAGCTATACAAGATATATACAAGCTATACCTTGTACTTGACATAGTACATTTCAAAAGTCATAACTTGAAAAAGATGGAACAAAAATCTGAGTGTATCTTTTAGTTAGAAGAGAGAACGTAATGAAAGATGAGAAGAGAGAAAAAAAAGAGAGAAAAAAAATACAATTCTAAAATAAGTCAAACAAAATATTTCCAAAACAGGCACTAAGGAAAGCTCCCACAAGCCTCTGTCTAGAATATCACACACAGTTCTAAGTAAGTCATCAATATTAAAAAAAAAGTTTGAAAAACTGCAAAGATAAACAAAAGATCTGTGTGGCTTTAGTGCAGAGAACTGTAGAGATATGATAACTCTCCCTAAATATATCACAGAGGTGAAACAAATATACAGAGGAGGATAGTTTATCACGTCTACTTTAGAATACTTGGTTATAAATCACTAGGAGAGAAACTTAGGTTGGAGTTTATGAGGTGATTCTAGTCATAGAGACAAATAGACTCTGAGTAACTCTCTAGGATGGGCTCCGAGGTCAAGAAACCTCATCAGTGTAAAAGCAATGAGATGCTCTAACATGGTTAGTAGTAGTAGCAGAGGGCTATTCCAAGAGAATGACTCAAAAAGTTCCTAAAATAAAATGAAACCCTTTTCTATTCATCTGTGGAATTCCACAGATAATTTACCAAGAGATTTCATGCCAACAAATGTTGCTTAAGGTACTTACACAACTGTAAACACTGTATAGCAATTTGAAATTGCTTTGCAGAAGGCCTTGGTGATTATATCACTCATTATTCCAACTGCAGTTTATGTAGGTTAGGGTATTATGGGCCCATTTTCAAAAGACTAGCTAGGATTTATGTTGGGAAGCAAGAAACCTTGTGTGGCATGTCAGACCACAAGAGAAATGGTTTGAATGCTCTGATAGGTGTCTCACATTGGGTTGCACACTACAGCAGCAGAAATCAGAAATATCTGAACTCTACATCTGGAAGAAAGCTTGGTGATGTCTGCCTACCTGCAAGGTTCTGTTTTGCTTTATAACATAAAACAACCCTATCAAAACAGATACTAAGCTCTTGTTGATTTTCTGTCATTACAGAGAGGAACATCTTTGCCCATGAAACAAACAATCAGTATGTGGCTCAATAATATATCATATGCACATATACATGTTTGTTCCTATGTAAATGACTAATGAAATACACAATTTCTTTGATGCTTCCATAGAAAGAAAAAAAAAATGCAACTTCAAGCACATGTTGAGAGGCTACCTCCATGTCTGTGCATGGCCCCTCTGACAGCATAGTTCCGTAAATGTCAAATTACTGTTCCCTAGGGAATAGTGCCAGGACTGCAAAATGGGAAAGGAAATAAGCCTTGGATGGAAGTAAAGCTTAAAGTGGATTTGTCTCTGGGAGGAGAGAGATGATACATCTTACCTTTGAAAGCTAAGTCACTTGAGGTTGAAGGTACTGGCAAGTGTGTATATGTAAGAACAAATAGTACAAGAACATTCTTTATAAATTTTATTTGTATAAGGACATAAGGAGAAGCTATAGGTAGAGCTGTTTCCCTTTTTTGGAAAAAGACCAAAAATAGAAAAAAAATAAGAAGACAGCAAAGACTCTTTGAGACAAATTGAGTTATAATCAAGTTATAATCAAGTTCTCAGAAATATATAGCAATGGCTAGGCTAATATGTTGAAATGCCACAAGTAACTTTCCATGTGCATTGTGGAGAGAAGTAAGTAGATCAGTATGCAAAAAGTGAGTAGCAACTACAGGCTGAAATGGACAGAAGTGCTAAGAGAAATACTCTCCAAAAGGTCTTTTGTCTTCCTTGCCAGTGAAAAGATATCCAGGTGGATGAGAGGTCAGACATAGGCACTCTGGAAAAGAAGTTTTCCCACCATACAGACCATAGTATAGCAAGAGTTGCGGCATGGGCAAAAACATCTTCCCCGATGGTCACACAAAACCTTTCTCAAATATTGGATGTTTAAACATTAGTGAGAGGTGCCCTTTAGAAGTCTGAACCATGGCACTGAGTGTTTTCTCCTATTCTTTTCCACACCACAAAATATGGGTTATTCTGCTCTGCTAGTGGGAAAACGTAAAGAAGACAATCAAGGGAAAAAAAAAAACACAAGTGGAGTTGGGCTCTTCTGTCAGTGGGACAGAGATTGAATTCAGTAGAGAAAGATATTGAGAATCAGCAAAAAATAGCAAAGAGTGAGTGCCAAGGTGCTCTGTTATAAGCTTGTTCCTGTTCTCCTAACACCTGAGTAAAAGCAGAGACTACCCAAGGCTTTTGGTGGCAGAGCAGGAGGGACAACAGGGCCACTGAGGTGCACTCAAGAAGAAAGAGTTCCCTTCTACTGCACACGGTCACAGATTTCCCAAGCAAAAAGAAGCCTTGTTATCTATGAAGGAAACTCGCTATAGAGGAATCTGCACCTCTGTAATGCATAAGTCTTTAGCTTTATTGTATTTAGTACTCATGACCACTTTTCCAAGACAAAAGTAAGATAACAGCAGGGAACAGTCTTCAGGATGGATTGAGAGTCATCAAAGTATTTTGAGACAGATATCTACAAGTGGCAAAAACCATATACCCATCATTGTTTACCAGGGAGGAGTCCTGGA
This sequence comes from Nothura maculosa, assembly GCA_032353885.1. Lineage (NCBI taxonomy): Eukaryota > Metazoa > Chordata > Aves > Tinamiformes > Tinamidae > Nothura > Nothura maculosa. The sequence continues at coordinate 357,950 of JAUBOD010001050.1, forward strand.
GTCTGAAATAAGCTGATACCTAGTAAATATCAATCCTGGTAGGGCAGCTGACTTCTTCCACAGCTTGGCCCTCGTGCCGCAGTGAGCAGAGGGGCTCCAGGCCATGCTCCAGCCCGGTGGCCTGATGTAGCTCTCCAAACAATTCCAGTTTCATGTGGAAGAAGCAGTATGAGAAGAAAACAATGCAAAACAAGTCACTTTTTTTCTACCTTCATTTAGTGGAGAGGTCAACATAGACAAGTTTCACAGCAGAGGAGCAGAGGGCAGACAAGCTCTGTTATTATCTCTGGGCCTAGCCTAACCTTATTACATTATCTGGCTCCAGATACCTGCACATGAATTTTATCCAAAGTGATGTCGCATCTATACTGTGCATGGTGAAATTCTGTCTTTTTTAATACAACTGCTCTCAGAGGAAATGTTAGCCTGAAATGCCACCTGGCAATGTCAAAAAAGACTAAGTGTTGCCCAAGGACTAAGCTGAAATGTCAGAAGGTGGCTTGCAGTAGTATTTTTTAATATTATTCCAGCTTATGCCATCTTATTAACTAACAGCCTGGAAACATTCTCCAGTGGGGTTCACTGTGAAGGTGCTCCTAAGAAATAGCTTGTCAGTTTTCTGCTGACAGTTTCGCCTTCCCCTCTGATTCTTCCTCTTTGCTTGCATGGGAGTTTCACCTGCAGGGAAGCAGAAGTCAGAGCATAAGTGTTTAAATATTAAATGGCTTAAAGTCAGATTTTACTTGGTCTGTCTTAACAGCATCATTATGTTTGTGTGACAGATTACTGCACTTAGTACAAACGGGAATCTGCATTATCTTGTTGATTTTTTCCTAATTGTATCTTGTAAATAATCTCTGTTTTGTGTTTCTACAGAAACAACTTGTATATAGCTCTGATACAAAGTTAGGTAGCCTATATCTTTGATATGTTTATGTAGGTACATCATTTCACTCTGGTACATAGTGAACTAGCTTTTACTGACTCAGCACCTGTGAGAATTGTTATTTCCTGGATGAAAATGAACATGGTCAGACACAATAATTTCTGAAGCACTCTAGATATACCCATTCAGAAAATTTAATTTATTTTCATTAAGACCTATAACACTATGATTACTGCTACATATACTGGAAGCTTCTGTTTCCATATTGGCTACATATTTTCTGACCTTGGATAAAGCTTGAGAGTTTGGGTTTGTTTGTTTGTCTGCCAAGTGGATCTTTTTAGGACTACTAAAATAATTTTATATTGTTCCTGTAGAAAAACAACCATGGATAAAAACCATGCACAAAACCAAGCAGAATCCGAAGTCCTTTAGCATTATGAGTTCCAAAATGAGTATAGTGCTGAAATATACTTTAGTAAGAAATTTTCTTAAATACATTGATGAGAATTGAATTGAGCTTTTTAGATTGATGTTTAATGTGTTTTTCCAGCTAGTTGAGAAAGGATACTACTGAGATAGATAACAGCATTAAATGAACATGCCTGGTTAACCTAACAGCTTGCAAAAAGTGATGTGCCAAAGTTGATAGGCTGCACATGGAGCAGTCTCAAGTCCTCAGTGTCATTACTAGCTTGTACATAAATTTCATGTTCCTGTTTTCCTATTTGCCACCTCTAAGACACAAATATACCTATAGGAATTGCACAGCTCCCTCACTACAAGCTTGATTATTTGACTAGGGACCAGGACAAACACTCAAACTTACTGAGAGCAAACAGATAAATAGGTACCACATGTACGAGATCCCTAAAAAAAAATCCCCCAAAAAATGATGCAGAGGTCAATAGTAATGGAAACAATAGGCAGTTGCAGCAGGCCCTGAGGTTACCTACATGCAAACCTGGCAGTGAGTAACATGGCTCAGATAAGTTCCTAGTTTCGAATGTTGAGAAGAATGAATAATCTGATGGTAGATGAGCCAATGTGACTGAAAAGAGTAGGAGAAATATTTGAAAAGGACAGAGTAAACACTTTAGAGACAGGGTTGAATTCTAAATGAGAGAAAAAGAGAACACAAAAGCTTTGTTTTCTGTGATATGCTGGCAGGGAGACCACTTGAGAGCTGAACAAGGAGACTGGCTCCCATCTCCTTCTTGTTGCGTTTCTGTGAAAATAGGATTTGCTCACTCTTTCTGAACAAAGACAACCACAACAAAGAAATGCCTGAACAGAAAAATCTATCAGTTTCATCACTTTAACAAAAATATTCAGAAATAATTTCAATAAACCTAACAGTTCCTGTAAAAATGGGACCAATATCCAATTTGTAACTTGTCCTTTTACGAACTATTATCAAAACAATCTAGACTGAAGTGTTTTTCATTTTTATAAATATCAAAATACGATCTTCTCTTTCTTTCTTGGTGTCTTGATTTTAATATTCGGAATACCAAATTTATTTGGATAGAAGTAGTTAAACTTTGGTCTTTCTCAATGTATTATCCAGTTGCATAGTTTTGCTATTAGATATTTTCATCAGAAAAGTTAATGTGCAATTCTTTTATAATGGAAGTCTACAAATTGATCAAATGCCAACTTTTGGTTTTCTGTTGGTGGTTCCACTTACAGATGTCAATTTTATGGCATGCTCCCCAAATCCAGCCCAAAACAAAAGACAGTGCAGGTAGCAGAAATTTTGATACAGAGCTATATGATATGTTTCGTGTGTGCAAAAGAATCTGGATGATCATGAAGGTAGACTTTGAGGAGATTTCCAGGTCTAATAATGGGGAACTGCAGAGGGTGATGAAAGGGATTCAATGAAAACAAGTGAGAAATGTCAGAAAAAATAGGAAGAGGAACATTCAAAGGAAGAGAATTTAGAATAAAAGAGGAATAGAGTAAGAGGGAAATTGGGATAGCATAGAAAATAAAGAAAAGAAATCAGCTAGGAACAGCAATTACAAGAGAGTCTAAAAAGGGTAGAATATCTCCAGTCCATGGTGGGGAAGGGGCAATACAGTCAAAGACTATTAAATGAAGAGAGAAGATACGGATTTACAGTGTGATTAATTTTGCCATTCAAATACTAATAAGATTATTTCAATTCTCAGTAGTGAAAAAAATCTTTAATGGTATTTAGAAGGCAAAAGCAATCAAAGCAATAGTTAAATTCCAAGAGTTCCATATGTTAGTGGGAAATAAGATATACGCACAGATTCTCACTTTCAGATGCTACTATTACTCATAATCATCAGCATGACATATAGCAAAGCATATAATTTTCTTAGTCAGACTTCCCATAACAAGTGACTGAGGTTCTCTAAAGGAGAATCCTGGCTGTGCTGTTTGCCACCAAATTCATCCATTGCAATTCATCTTATTAAACGTCATACTCTAGGCTACAGTTTTAATTTCCTAGTGTCCTTACAAGTTTATATGTCTAGTCAGAGGATAAAAGAAGACAGAGCTCATTACAAACTACCATCCTAGACATTATGTCTGGAGCCTACACGTGCCAATTTTCTTTCAGGGAAGTTAGACATGGAAAAAAAAGAAAGAAACCATAAGAGATTTCATCTGTATTCAGAATAGATGTTTGTCACGTGTATAATTGCACCAGAAGATCCTAGCCAGGTAGCAGGACCCTCGAGACCTAAGAAAGCCAAAAGTTAGTTCAGCCTTGCATCTCCATCCTGTGACTCCACACACCTGGAGAGAACATCTTAATGCTCCATCTCCTGCTTTGTTTCCAGATAACTTGCATATTCTATATAAAATGGATATTCACATATCAGCAACTTTTCCAAAAGGCTAATTTAAAAGTTCATTTCCTTCTTTTTCTTTTTTTTTCTGCATGCAAGACTCCAGTTAAGACTGAGAAGGGAGGAAGTGCCTCTATAATGGCTTTCATTGTGCTGTTGCAGTGTTACTATACTGATTCTTTTCCCACAAGAGAGTTAAAAATGAGTAAACATAGATTTGGAGATGGTTTAAGATTTCAGTGATCTAAAACAAACTAACACTTTTTAATGCTTGTTTACAAAGTTTTAGCTGAAGATCACTGAAAGAGATGGGGTTTTTTTCTACAGAGGTCCCATTCTAATTGCTCACAAGGAAATCAGGAGTCCAGCCAGGCTATGCACCTCTGAATGATTAATAATTAATGAGGTATTTTCTGTTTTGACTCAAGACTGTTTGGTTCAATCATCTTTTTTTAATATGTCATTACTATTGAATCATTCCCTTTTGCAGGCACCATCAGAACAAATATTTCAGGAGGGAGTCTGGTGGAACAAGAATTTGGCAATTTCATCTCATCTGGGAAATGTTGCTATACTTCACAACAGCAGAAATATAGAGATCAAATATAGTGCATCATTCCTCTGAGCATGCAACATCATCAAAGCTTGCAATATCACCAAGGCTTTTATGTATCATACTCTTGACCTCTTTTTCATGTGCCTTCAGCACTCTTACTCATTCTGCTTGAACACTTGTCTGTACTCGTTTTTTTGTGACTCAAGCCTCCATTTATCCGCCTAGCTTCTTATTTTATTGCTACTGAGGCCATTCTCTTATCTCTTTTTTTTCTTTTCTTTTTTTTTTTTTTTTTGGTGATGAGTTCCTGCTCTTAGTTCTAAACTTTCTTGTAATCTCCTTTTTGTTCTGTTCTGTCTAGAAAACACAAGTTTAAAGTTGACTCTTTTTCCACTGATATGTTCTTTTTCCTGTCATGTTCTTTGTGTTGTCTCTTTCTTGAATTTTATTGCAGCAAGAACAGTGTTTATTTTGGTTTGTTTAGGTTTGTTTTTAATTCTCTCCACAAGTTCTCTGCTAAGAACAACTTCACCAATTTTTCTTTTGGTGAATTCTGCCCTTTCTTCTGCAACATTGCTGTTCAATCTGTAATTAACCTCTCACTTCCCAATCCTGATCTCAGATCCCATGGATTACTCTTGTAAGTATTGGGGGGTTCATGTACATGGGGTACTCATGAAAGTATTGTGTCAATAAGATTAAAATTTGCTACCTCCACTTGAAAAGTTTAAGGGCATGAAAATCTATTAATGCAGATCACCATCAGAGGAGATACTTACCTCCTAGTTTTTCTTACATAGTTTATTTACAGTACTATCTTTGGTCCATAAATGATGTTCATCTTAATCACCTGCTTAAGTTTTTAAGCTGAAAATTTGCTGTCTTTAAAATGTTTTCCTTGTCTTCTTTCACATTGCTCTTTATAATGCTCCTTTTTTAAAGTGTTTTCTTGACACTTTTACCAAAGAGTCTACAAGTGTATGATGGCCACTGATTCAGTCACTCTGAAGCATACAGCTTCCGGATGAGGTTCACACACTCTACCAGTTCATTCACCAGTTATCTTGCAATTGTGCCTCATCTAATCAGCTCTCAAATCAAGCTGTGAAAGCTGGCAAGATACTGGCCTCTGGACAAGGGGTAGTATATTTTGTTTATAATTTTTCAGCCATGAGATGAGATGTGTAAAGCTTCTCCTTAGCTAAAAGACGTAATTCATTGACTGTGTCTAAAACAGACACTTTCCTAATGCCACTCTTCCTTACCACATTGAAAATAATCATTCATAATAATGAATACATATAAAAACTAAATTGCATGAAGAAACTTGTACCATTATAAAAAAATTTAGATTTCTTCTTTCTTAATATTTCCCATCAAAATAGAGACTTAACTCTACCTATTACATAAGCAATGTAACATTAATAGTTATTTTGGACTTTAATAATATTTTTCTTCCTCAAATATGTCTAACTCTAATTTGCCAATACTACGAAAATTCCCTTTTCAATATATTCTAAGTGTTTTTCCTTATTGAAAAGATTATGATAATCATAGCTGCAACCCCAGGAAAAAGCTAATTAACAATATATTTATGTATAGTTTAGCAGTGTCACTCTTTGTATGATAATATTAATGCAGGTAGTGTAAAATAAAATCTTTTCTACTTTTTATAAAGAAAGGTAATCTTAGTTCAACAGCTGTGGAATTTACATTATTTTTGTCTCCTGTTTTTCTGAATAAAATTAAATCTGTCTCTGTACTGCTGAAAGAGAAACTGATGCACTGTCTTCAGCCACCTTTTCTTTACCTACCCTACCACTTCTGATTTTCTGTATCATGTCTAAAGTACTTAAGCCTTCCTAATTGAAATGTAAGGATGAATGCATACGCTTTTCCACTTCTCTTGCTTTCATCAAGAAGAAAACCATATTCTGGAGTGAGTGATCTTTTGTATGAGAAAAACTGACATGGTCATGCTGTGTACTTCATGAACACATAGCAAGACTGGTAAGGCAGGAGTTTCCAAAGTAAACAAGGTGAATAAGTGATGCCTGGGGAGGTCCAGAGAAACCCAGGTATCAAGTCAGTAGCACAAATGGTGTCTGAAAAGTGAAAGAACAGCTAAATACTGTGCTATGAAAGATGTGTGTATAGTAATCATTGCAAGTATGTTTTATAAAGTACAGAAAAAATCTCAAAAATAAGATTTTTGAGAAAGT
>JAUBOD010001050.1:382607-394176 GCA_032353885.1 Nothura maculosa
AATATTTTGCTCAGTTCAAAGAGGTCTCTTGGCTCTCCTCTTGCACTCATGGAGAAGGCTTCTCTGGGGCCTCCTTCTGACATGTCTGAGGCTGCCCTCTTTTCACTGACTTGGCATATTTCTGATGTTAATCATCTATCCAGCTCCTGGTTTTATAACCTGTAGAATGTCAAGGCAGCTGGAAATAGCCTGAGAGCTGTCAGGAAATTATCTGATATTCTTAGACTCTTAAGCTGTCTTTTATTTAATTATTTTCTGAAAAATTATTTTTAAGCTCCGGTGTTTGAATAAAAATTTTGTATCAGATTAGAAGCTACACAGTCTAATAATCCATTTTCTTTTCAATTTAAGTGAATTTCTTCTTAGAGATCTCAAGGGACGCATTTCTTGCAGCTGAGTTTGCAGAGAGATTTGCTCATGTATTATCAGGAAACAATTATAATGCCCAGAGAATTTAACTGCCCTCATTGCACATCACCCCTCATGTTATCGCATCCAAAAAAAAAGAGAAGATATTAAGAGGTCGTTAAATAAAATAGTGTTTAAAGAGATCTAGGAAAAGCCTCTCAAAAGAAAAATATTTCAAGCATTTAAAGAGCCATCAAAGATAATCCCATCGGCATGAAATGGAGTTAGATAAGATACTTAGCATTTTCTTTAGAATTTTTTCCCCATCTATAAGTATTTGAGTGTTTTATAGAAAGTATATACCAAAAATCTTTTTAAAGTGGAGATTTGATTTCTTTATGGAAAGGCAGAAAGGAAGTGAGAAAGATTAGGGTATAAAACATAGCCTATGTTGGTCTTTCAACAGGCCCCTGACACTTTGTTCCGCTAAGTGAAGCATTCTAACTTATTTTTCTCACAGTCTATTTTTTCCCAGCCAAAGGAAATTTGTTTTCTTGGCATAAAGCTCCGTACCTGTGCCAGCTCATTGCTGATGTAAGAAAGGATGTCCACTTCTATAAGTCTACCTGTTTGCTCCCCGGCAAAGAAGTATCCTGCCATAGGCACTGCAGATGCTCCTTCCACTAAGTATCCCAGATATCCCACCATGTCCAGGAGGAGGTGGGAGAAAAGTGGCAGCTCTCTCAGGTAGTATGCTTGCTAGAGTGTACTGATCACATCTGTAGAAATCTGGTAATACCCCAAATCACAAGCTTGTACGTTTAACTAGCATTTTACATAATAGCAGATTTAAATGTACATATAGAAAGGGCAAATTGGTATGCTGGCTAAGAACAAAGGCATAATAGCTGCTATGTAGCCAAGGTTCCCAGCTCTAATGAGAGCAACTAATGACATTTACATGGCCAATTAACTAGCAGTTATGGAAGAAATTATCTCTATTCAGTGCAGAAGATGACTCATGGTAAGATTTAGGTGTTTGCATCCTCAAATCTTCTTCATAAATTAATAAAAGCAAGGGAAGATGAAGAAAACTAGTCAGAATTGAAGGTAGCATTGAGAAGAGGGAGATGAGGCTCCAAATCCTACCCCCAACTCAAAAGTCTGAGGAACATCAAGTATACATCTTCCTGTAGAATAAATGAACTTAGTACACAGGCCTTCCATTATTAGATTTCTTTTTCTCAAGATTCTTATTTTCAACCTTTTTAGCAGATTAAGATTTTTGATCTTAATGCAATAAGGGCATATTTTTTGCGATCATTAATCCTGTTTGTGACATGCAGTAAGTTGAATGAGCCAAAACCGAGGACACTCATCTATTTGGCAACAGTGAATGCAGATAAAAAAACATAGTCAGGAACCCCTGAGTAATCTCTGTCTTTATATGTGCCTTAGGGCACCCAGGGGAAGCATGATCTTCCAGGCTGCAACATAGTGTTTGAGGTCTGGGATTTTTGAAGGATTCCCTGCAATGGATATAAACAAGATAAATGCCAGAACATCTCTTTAAGATTTCTATTAAAGCAATGATTGCAAGTTACCTTCCCTCCAGAAAGTTCATAAAAGCACAGGTAGTAAAGCAAGATTGGGAGTAAGAAAGATAAACAAGAGGTATTCCAAGGCCAAGAGTGTCACCTCCTTTAACTCTGGAAATTTGCTGGTGGATGATAGAAAACAGAAACCTCCTCTAACTCCTTTCATTAGCTTCTCATTTAATAAAATAGCTACCTAAAAACAAGAACATAAGTAAAGAAGTAGTAATCTGCAGGCATGTACAAAAGTAATTTTTACTGTTTTTTAATGCACAAGCAAGTTTATAATGATTCAGCAACTAAATATGATTTGTCAAGAACAAATTGTACCAAAGCAATCTAATTATCTTCTGTGAGAGAGTAAAAAAAGAACTAGCAGATTAGGGAGAAAGCACTAGATGCTGTATATCCTAACTTTTTTCAAGACTTTTACACTAGCTAAAGATACATAGACTAGGTAAAACTTATATTTTGTGAATAAAAACTGTTGTGACAACAATATTTGGAAAGACACTATCAGCAATTCTTTGTCAAAAAACAATCAGGATTCAGCAAGAGTCTCTTTGTATCTAGTTTTGTCCAATACTCCGAGTAATAATTTAGTTGATAACACAGCTTGCTCTTATGAGTTCTCCAATGTATACTAATTTAGGCACAGCTAAAAGCATATTTTTTCTGAGTGCAGAATATGAATTATTGTGACAAACTGTGGGAAAAAGGCCTGGAAAATGTGGTGATATTTAGTGAGACAAGCCACCTTATTACACAAGCAGAAATAATCACAAAGACAGTACAGAGAGAACCTGGCTGGGCTCTAATATTTCCAATTTAGACCTAGCAGTGATCATGAGACAAAAAACGACAAAAGGTTGTCTGTGGTAAAAACAAAACCAAGGCAACATTATATAAATAGGAACATCCTGCAGTACATGCAAAAAATGTAAAATCTGCTCTATTTAGTTTTTATATAGCCTGTCCATCACTGGAGATTTTTCCTGAGATGGGTTTAGGCAGCTTAGGATAAAGAAGGACATAAGTGCAGCTGATCCAGTCTAGGACAGAGAAAGGGACTAGATTGGTCTCTTCCCAAAGTCTCGTGGTTCTTCTAGTTCAATATAGGAGTAAACTACAACTTTATTAAATACTGTTCTTTTGCACAGTTCCTCTACTGCTCTTCTCTTTTTGACTTCTTTCTCATCAGGCCTGGTAGTCCTCAAAGTAAGGAAGATGCATCCTTCTCTACACTCTTATTTTTTGTCTATACTCTTATTCTTTGTCTACACTCCTTCTCTACACTCTTATTCTTTGTCCGGATACATTCTCACCTCGTCTTCCCGCTTTTCACCTCTTTTCACCGCTTTTCGCTGTGTTCTTCATAGTGAATAGTCCTCCTCACTCCTTTCAAAAGAGATCTGTCCCACGGGCAATGCCTAGCACGAGAAGAAGAGCAACCATGCAGAGTGCATCTACATGGCTCCCCTGCATAACGACCCATTCAAATAGGTTCAGCTACCATGTGCTTGGTCTTTTTTTTTTTTTTTTAATCTCTGTGGCATTTTGCACCCTCTAATCAGACTTGTTAAACTGCTGCCTGTTAGGTGGTGTGCTTCTACATCTCGGCAGCCTTAGAGCAGAATTTATCAGTGTATTCACTTTTCTCCTTGAAGCTGTTACCTGCCTAAGGCTTAGCTTGTTGCACGTTCAAGGGCTACTGGCTGGCGGATTAGCGCCTTCACTTCCTTTAACTCTTTTGTGCCCTAGCTACTCTTGTCATGTTCCCCACAGGGCTGTTCACGTTAGTCCTTAACCATTGTGTTTTATAAAGGCAATATATGGAATTAACTGCTCACAGCCACACTTAGATGCTTAAAACCACGATGCTTGAGTGTAAAAGAGGTTCAAATGAGCATAAAGCATCCATCTGAAAGCTGATACTCTGTGTGAAATTTACCAGATGAGGATGCTAGACTGTTAATTTGATATGAGGCATCCTGTTTTCTTACTGATAAAATAATCCTCACATCCTATATTTCTTGCAAGAAAATATTGACACTGGCAAGTAGATCTGCCATACCATCAGCAACTCTCTTTGCAATGACCTCTCTTTTTAAAGGTTTCTGGCTTTTACCTTACCTGAAAAGCTCTGTAGTGTTACTTATTCCAGAATGAGAAAAACTTGTGAAAAATTAACCGTACAAAGAGAACTGTGTTTTCCAGAAAGTTCATTCCAACTTAAATGCTTTAACTAATAAGCAGGCAACAATAAGTTTTACTTATGCTCATGAATATTGGAGATTGAGGATGAGGTTTTTCCATATAGTCAAACTGAAGCCTTCAAAAGAAACTCTAAATATTGCAGTTCACCAGTTCAAGACAGTTTCCACAATCTACTGCTAATGGATACATTTCTAATTAGTTTGTATACCTGAACATATAAAATAGAAAAAACATGATCTTGCCCAACATAAATTATTTTACATATCTTCAAAACATTTCAGAACCTTGGAACAATTTACTACTCTAGTAAAAGCTTTTTTTTTCATAATAGTGCTTTATTCTTTAGCACATTTCATCCGGGAAGCCATGAATCTTCTGCTTTCTAACGCTTCAAGCACCTGGAAAGCATATAGATGATGCAAAAGCTGAATATTAAGCTTAGTGTTGCCATTTGGAGTTCTCCTGGTCAGATTTCCAGAAGAATGCCTTGGAGTGCCACGTACATGCATATATGAATGTGTGTCATCTGGACCAGATCCTACATTAATCTTGTGCTACTTCTAAAGAATTAATGGATCCTTCCAATTCAGAGTGAGGTTCCCAGCCAGCTTCCAGCTCCTCTGCACATTCTCAGAGTATCAATGTATCCATCTGCTAGTACAGTGCCAGAATCATGCCATAACAGGCCTTTTATCTGCCTTTTTTCCCTAATCCCCTACTACCTATCTCAAAGAAATATGCAGTGCTGCCTTGATCCCCCTTAAATAACCAACTGATTACACGCAATGTTGCCCTGTTCCCCTTTAAAATAACCAACTGGTGATTGGTATTTTTCTCTTGTTTTTGCCAGAACAACAAAATTTTTCACTGCATGTACACTTTTAACCTGTAAGTTTACCAAAAAATCCAGTATTTAAAGTCTACGAAGCTAAGGCTTATATTTAGTTCCTGCAGTTGTTGGTAAGCCTTGAAAATGCCCCATAGTCACCAAGTAGAACCTTCACTCAGGAGGGCTTCCCTCATTCTCAATATGTCTCAAGACTTGTTCCAGGGTCCATGTGCTAAACTGCTTTCTGTCTTGCAGGTGACTCTGCTTTTCCTTCTGACTGGGCAGGGAGAAAACTACCAAAGCAATCAACCCACGATTACTTTTCCCCAATACTCAAGGAAAAATCAGTGAACACAGCCAAAAGATGGCTGCGGTGTGAGGCTCTACCCTTTTCCTTCTTTCCAACACAATATTGAGAATTCTCCCATTTATAGCTCTCTGTGCAGCCAATAACAACATAGTAAGGTTTCTTGGATGCAGCTGAGAACGAAGTTTGGCCCATCTACAAAAGAGGAAAATTCTCAGCAGGCTTTTCGTTTTTTACTAGCAACTAAATTGGCTGAAAAGACTGCAGAGACATTTTCAGGTTAAATCACAGCTGCTACGAGGACTGTCTTAAACAAGGAGTTTCTCTGTTCCAAACCTATGTTAATAAAACAAATTGAAAAGGGAGAGAGAAATCCAGAATTTTACAAGAACAGACTAGTGTTTGAAGCAGCCCTTCAAAGGGAAAGGACAAAATGCTTTTATTGAATATTTGGTTGTCTGGAGCCAGGAAGGAACAAGATTAAACAACACTTCAATGTAACCATGTGAATGAGGATAAATAAAAAAAGTTTCTATTAAAATAAATTTCCATAAGCAACTGTTGGGACAAACCAAGTCGTAACAAACCAACTCTTAAAAAAGCAATGATAAAACTATATGAACATGATGTTATTTTTTGTGAGGGAAGGGATATTCTCCTTTCATTCATTCTTTTTTATGTATTTTTAAATAATTCCTTGTAGTATCTCAAATTATTTGTTGCCAACTTGCTTTACAAGGACTGGGAAGTCATCTTTCCTCTTTATCTACATCTCTAGTCTGTAAAATTGGCTCCAGAGACATTCCTTAAACTCTCTCAAGAGCTTTGAGATCTGAGGATAAAGCATGCTTTATGAATCCTAATTATTATTTTAAAATGCTGCAGCTGTGACAGCTTGATGATCTCTAAGGGCCTCCCACTGGTCAAACAACAGAACTACATTGGTACAGTCTTGAAATAAGGCTCCCTTCACCTTGGAGATAGATTTATGAGCACTTTGGCTCCACTCATATCAGATAAAAAGGGTTTGAACAGGGACTTAACAAGGCATGAGAGAACTCATCAGAACTCATTTGAAACAAATATTTTCATGGAATTAGGTAAAAAAAAAATTAAAAAAACTAACAAATATAGCCTAGGTAGTCATATTCAGTGTCCATAACTTCTTCAGTTTGAAAAAAGTTCCCCAAACTTGAGTGACCTCATTATGTGAATAATATTTCGAATGAGTGATAGTTTGGTGCCTGGGTAAACAAACAAACAAACAAAACCCTACAAAAATTAATGGGGATCAAATGGATGTGTAGGGGAAAATAGAGCAGTCATAAAGGCAGGACTTCTCTTTATCCTAAGCCTGTTCCTCAAGGTGCAAGCTTTCTTCTCTAGGACTAGAAATGATGTCTAACTTGGCTAAGAGGTGCAAAACACAGAATCAGTTTGGTAATTATGGTCCAGCTTTATATGGACTAAGACGTTATAATGTCAGCCATCCTGAAATGCATGGAAAAGTCCTCATCTCAATCCAGCCATTATATCAGCGAGGTCTCCTGCTTCTTTCTTTGTCTCTCATGTTTCCTGTGCACGTTTTTATGCTTCTTATACTGCTGCAGTGATCCTTGGTTCTGTTCCCATTTTTGCATTACGCTTTTTGTCTTTGTCATGTTATCTTCTCTTCCTTATGCTCGTAAAGGAAAGCTTTAATGTTACAGTTAGATTGAGTTAGTATCCTTGTAACACTACACATTGCACAATATATCAGTTATGCCTGTGTTCTGAGATCCCATAAGCCTAGGCATTTCCTACCTGACCCACTGCCAGCCTGAACATTTTCTGTTGATTGCCAATGTTTAGGCAGCATACAAATCCCTCTTGCCCTTGCAAAAGTGTCATTTCAGCCCTTCTTGGAAGGACATTGGAGAATCTTTTCTTGATATGTCATCATATCAATGACATGATGCTATACTTAGTGGAGATATGGATGGAGGTTGCCAGGTTTGAGGAATGCTGTAGGCACAGATTACTGGAATATTTTTCCCCAGGCTACCCCAAACTGTTCCTGTTAGGCAGAGAAATGGCCAGCTGGAACCGTGGCTGTCATGAAACAGAGTGGAGTCACAGCTAACAGAGAGAGACTTGGCTCTCCCAAGGGTGACAACCAGAGTAATTACTTCGCAGACAAGAAGAGTTTATCCACTTTTTTTATTCTATTGCTAAGCTCAAGGCTGATGAGTTTTTACTGTCTGTCATGCTCATGCACCCATTGCTCATGCTTATCACAGTAGCCACAGCACTTCCTAGTTCACTTGTAGAAGGCACTTTTCCAACACATGGCATGGATAGAGTGGAGACAACTAGCTATTCTCCATGAGGAACAGTTCCCAAAATCTTCTCCATGACATTTACTATGACTAGTCTTTTCCTGATTCGAGGCAAAGCAAGCAGGTATGTACTGGCCATCTTCGTCTTGTATTTCAGGTTATTGTTCTTGGTGGCATCTCAGCTGTCTGTTTCTATCTTTTGAGTTATACCAGTGATGGTATCTCCATTGATACAACAGTGATGGAGTAAGTATATCTGGCCAAAACAACTACGCAAGGCAGAGCCAGTCTAGAAGAGGCAAAGCCAGGGAAATGCAATTCCCTTTCTAGAAGCTTCCAAAACTTCAAAACTGGCCTCCCTTATGAATTGAAATACAGATGCAATATTTCTCTGCAAATAAAAAGTCCTGACACTCTAGAGCTGAGGCACTCTATCTGCTAAATTGGATCAATTCTTTAGCACCACATGTACCAAGAAGATGAGTTGACAGGACATCAGACATCAGCAGTTTTTGTCCTTGCTGGATATGATATGACTGTGGCCAAAGACAATAATTTAATAAGTACAAATGAAAAACTTGTGTTGACACTTATGCAGACTAGCCTTACCTACTGTGTGATATAGAAAACCTCTACTCATCTCCTAGAAGAGACATCTAGCAAAACTTGGGTGCATCACCTCCTTTCTGCCTCCTTCTCTCCAGAGCCTATAAGGGAAACTTAGGATGGCAAGCGAAGATGTACAAGTCCAAAATGTGACTGAGAGACACAGAGAGAGAACAGATGCTCTTGCAGGTCAATATAGATAAGCAGCTGCCAAAATTGTTTTGGCGAGTGCACAGGCTCAAGGAAACAAGTTACGTGCTCTAAGTCACGTGAAGTAATGATTGACATAGATTGAAATCACAGAAAATACAATAATCAGTTGACATATTCCTCCTTATTTTTTCATACTAACAGAGAAATGTATGGGGTTTATTTAACTAAATATTCTAACTAAGAAAGAGGAAGTACTTTGTGTAATCCTTAAGTATTGCAACTTAAAAGAAATAACCAGCAAGGATCATCTCCCCACATAATCCCCAAGGCTAGATCTCTGATTGCCATAACTGTAAAACATTAAAGTTTTCCACAAAGTATCACCACTTTGCACCAATGGAATATTTAGCCAAAACTTCACTCTTAACATCTGCTTATCTGAGTTTTCCTCTAGTATCCATTATCAGAGCATTTGATCATACCCTACCTACAGATAACTTAGTGACATGCTGTTAAATCACCATGTGTCTTTCAGCTCTTTACAGTGACTAATGTTACACCTAAGGTCCTTAACATTCAATGTACTGTCATAACAGTAATAGAAATAACCAAAATGTGGAACTTAATTTCATAGTTTAGGCCCTAGATTGTTGGGAGAGGATAACATTTTATGGTACCTGATAAAGGGCAGATGATAAAATGCTTTTTATGTTGCTTGAGTAAAATACCAAATAGCTTTTCAGAAAATAGAACCAAGGCTCAAGGTCTCATTCCCTCTTCTCTGCAGCTCTCCATCATGTTTTTTGTCCCTCTGGCTCATTCTTCAGTATCAAAGAGACATCAAAAACTAAGGTCTTTACCAAAGCTGTCATGACTACTGCACTTGATGTGCTCCAGAACATTTGAAAACTTTGGAAGAAAGAATTTAGAAATATAAAAAAAAAAGACTTGATGAGATCAAAGTTACTTCAAACAAGATCTAAAACATGACAGGCCCATTAAATATGCTCTAAGTAGGAGACAGTATCCTCTTCCAGGTGGGCACTCCTTCCTGAGAGTTCCACAGTCCCAATTCATGGTAGCATCAAGCTCAAAGAAGACTGCCTCCCTGATATAGTGTCTGGTCAGATAAGATACATTGTATGGAAGTGAGAGAAGTGAAAGGAAGAGGAAGAGGAAAAGTTATTATCAAATGCCCTGGGAGGAATCCTGACTGAGTTAACAGTGTGGTTTTCTTTAAGATTCAATATTTTAAACAGCCATGAAAGAACCTGCAGTAAGAGAAAAAGGTCAAAGATGGAGCTTTCTGCAAAAAGTCCTAAGTTTTGCATCTCTTCAGCCTACTCACAACACTATTGAATTTAATGGAAAGACTCACAGGCTCTCTATGCACTGCAGAAGCTGGGAACACTTCCCAGTGATATATTGACCCTTCTTCAGCACAAAAGCCAGTTGACCTGGTTTCCACACAGAGGAAAACTGGGCTTTCTGCCCAGCTGGGAGCCACTATGGGTCTCACTTTTGTACCAAGATCGCACAGCTAGGAGCCAGGAAATTAATGATGAAGTGTCCCTACTGCCTGTAGTGGATATGGAACAGGCCCTGGGAAAATATAGTGCCATAACTGGTGAACATTGCCCTTTGTCTACCTGAGTTAGCCTACCGACCCCTGACATGAGGAGCTGTGGATCAGGGTCAGACCACCCTTCCTCAACTCCTGGTGCTCACAGCTGGAGTGCTAGTCCAAATCTAAAAAATGCACAAAACATAGAGGCAATATAAATCTCCTTTGATAAAATGCTCTACTATGTGTGGAAGACACATATTCCACTAGCGTTAATCATTCAGCATTCCCACAGCCAGTCTAGCTTGAAGGAACTATTACACAGTCTATAAAGTTTAAAGGAATGAGAAAAGCTCAGTTCCCTATGAAATAGATTGAAACAAACAAATCACCAAAAGCTCTGAGACTACACATAAGAGCAACAAAAGCATTAGAAATTGAAATCAACCTTTAAGAAACATAGTTGCAAGATAAGATGCCAAAAAAGATTAGTTCCAGATTTTACTTAAAAAAAAAAAAAACCCTCAAGGCTCACAAATACATCTGCCAAGAAAATGAAATAATTGTAGGGAATAGTTACTTATCAGGAATACAATCCTAAGTAACTATGCTCCTTATAAGAAGTGTTGAGAGGCAGTGCAGATACAAAACAGAACCTTACTTTGGCATCAAGAATGTCAGGATGATTCTTAATGTCTCTGTTTCCTCTGGCATCCATGATTTCCAGCATGTGTGCATCTCTTTACAAGAATAACAACAAGGTGTATCAGTATAAATTATTTTCAGATCCCACCTTTGGGCTTGTGCATATCCAACTCAAGGAGAGATAAGACTCAGCTCAGGGGCAATGCCGCACCTTTTTGCATTTCCGCATGGCCTCCTGACTTCTCCTGTGCTCCAGGCATGGGTAGGTCAGCAAAATACATGAATAACCAGAAAGAACTTTTACATTTCCAGCTGGGGTAGGAAAGATGGGGTAGGAAAGAAGGTTCTAGTTAAGAATGAAGCATTTGCAGGCTGCAGCTACTTGCTTCTCCATTAAGAGGTATGTGCATGTAAACTGCTGATTACGATGAGTACTGGAAAAAAAGCCTTCATGAAATCTGCAATATATTTTCCAACTTAGACACCAAATTATAATTTGAATAATTCATTGTAGATAATTTGCTTGATGATTTCACTGCTTCCTCTATTCACAAATCATTTGCAAGTAGATTGTGAGTGTCTCTGCTTCTATTCCTCCACTAATTTCTTTAAGTGCTGTCAAAACCACAGTGTCATTGTGACGCTCACTTGTATCACTTGGCAGGAAATCTCATGGCAGAAGATCCTAAGGCAAAATGTTGGCAAATGTACTGAACCAGAAAAAATAAAAGACCTGTACATATATGTACTTCTATCATAATAAAGGTTTCCCATAACTTTCATATAAATAGTCAAGTACACAAAACTTAGAATGATAAAAAGCAAAAAAATGGTAATGACAGTTCATTGACCCTACAGATTTTGAGGTTAAAAGCAATGAATTTCACTGGTCAAATTGAAAAAGGATACTAAGTGATGTCCAGACTGCTGGTCATTTGGTGTTTATTAAGACATCCAGAAGAAAGAAGATGTAAAACTACAAGTTTA
>JAUBOD010001050.1:402084-415958 GCA_032353885.1 Nothura maculosa
CCTGCTGGAGCAGGAAGGTTGGACCAGATGATCTCTAGAGGTCCCTTCCAACCTTGTAGATTCTGTGATTCTGTGATAAAGAAGTGTACTGAAGGGATGGAGATATCGAACAAAAGCAGCTTGGATGAAGAGAAATGCAGGAGGATTCATACACAATTAATTATGTGGATGAGAATCCAGACTGGCTATGAGTAGAAGGTAGTGATTTGATTAACTGGGTAATCTTCAATTAGCCAACTTGGATGTGTGCACCTATGTGTGTGTCATGCACATCCAAGTCTGTGTGCTCACAGAAAGGAGTTTTTATTTATATTCTCCTACTGTTCTTCATGTTTATCATCTCCTCTATTGTCTGCTTTTATTGCATCAGTGCTCTCTAATCTTGACCTTTACTGAATCTTTAAAGCAATAAGTTTGGCGAGCAGAACCAGCAACTGCTCTCAGGTTCTGACTTTCATTAGTTTTTCAGTATACTGGTATTTTATTCTTAGATTATGATGATTATTCTCTAGTCATACCACTTTACATTTAGAGGTAATGATACTACACTGGTGTATTCTGTTTTCAGAAGTCTACCTAGATTTCTGCAAGGAAACTTTGTAAGTCAAATGGTATATCCTAACATTCAGGAATTGTAAGAATTGGCAGATTTCTCCATCAATTTCATCTCTACTTTTAATAGAATCACACTGAAACTGGTGTTTCAAGCTAAGCTAAGGTGCTTCAAGCTGTAACAAGCTAAGGCATTTTTCATCTGAGAGTACCTGTATGGAAAAGCTTAAGTAGACCCTGAGAAGAACATCATTTGGGTAATGACAGAATTCTGATTGAACTTTTCCCATGAAGAGAAAGCTGAAAGCCTAGAGACTCTGAGATCCCAAGTAGAATGCTCACAGTCCTTCATCAGCCTGAAAGTTTCAGTGTGCAAAAGCAGAGAATTGTAGTTGAGAGTTTTTGACATGGACTACGTCAAAGCAGTGCTGTGCAGAGATGTGTAATTCAACTGAGCATCTGAAATGCCGAGGCAGAAGGAGGCAGGTCCATGGCAGACCCCTTCACCCAGCAATTTCTGAGAAAATGTCAGGAGCAGGAACAGAACAGACAGCATACTGAGTGGGAAAATGGAGCAGCTCTTACCGCTGGGACCCTGAAAAACAGAGAACAGCTGCAGAAAGCTAAAGCATTTTTTTTCACTCCATATCCACAAGCAGTAACTGTCAACAAAAGAGGAAGACACTTAAGTACATAACAACAGGGGATACTAAAGCACTTGATATGTTAATTACCCCAGTAGGCCAACTGTAATTGTAGTGCAGAACTGAAGTACTATGTTTCATGTGAAAAGGGAAAATATGTGTAAAATGCTTTTAGTTAGAAGACTAAGAGGAAAGCGAAACCACCTTAGTTGACTAATAGTAATCTTGCTTCTCTCAGAAGGAAAAAATGGGGAGCTCTCAATAGGAAGCTGAGCTGTGATTAAATATCTTGCCTCAAATGAAAAATAAGCTACCATGATTTAAGAGATTCATGGTAGATGGGAATATATAGAGATCAGACCTCTAGTCCCCAGAGTATCATGCATGCACTGAAGCAACCACCCCCAGAAAACAACAATTCTCAGCATTCAAAAGAAGATTAATGAAGGTTATGAGACATTAGACAGCTGAGGGAACATCAAATAGATTAAAAAGAGGCAGTAGTGTTGTCTCAAAGGAATGCTTCAGAGGAAGAACAGGCAATGTTATAGTGTTTCAAGAAAACATTCAATTTGAGCCAAACAAATATATTCATATTTAGACACAAATCAATGACTAGCCACAATGATATTACGGGAACTACAGCCATTGACACAGCAAGGTAAGGAGTAAAAGGTTTCACAGTTTGTAATAAGAAGCTGATTCGTCCTAACAAATGCTGTGAAAACCAGATATTAGCCTGGATTTGGACCACTGGGTTTGCTCAGACACCTCAGTCCTTTGCAACAGGTGATGCCCCCTCCTTCATCCCATCTTAGGACCTAAACAGTTCCCTCCATCTTAGGGCCTAAAGAAAGAACAAGAAGGTGAAGACACCTCCCCTAGGAAGGAGGAGTTTTCAGAGCAGAGATCCAGGCTCACATAAGTGTTATAGCATTAATTTTCAATCACTAAAAAAAAAGGGGGCTCATGAGTCAGTCAGAAGAACAAGCAAACTATGAAATCATGCAGTCAGTCACGCTTGCCCAATTCTAGGCACAGAGAGATAGGTCAGAGAGCAAAGGAGACATACCTGTTCTGCCTCTCATCAGCTCTTGGAGGGATAGCACTGGAGGCCTTCAGGAGGTTGGAGTTTGCTACACATAGAGCTGTCTTGAACAGTGAAAAGCAATTCTTAAAATCCCCATGTCCATTTATTCACACCTTCCTTGAAACCTTCAGCAACTTCCACTGTAGTGCATGACAAATCACTCATCAAGTATTAAGTTCTAAGCTTCTATTCTACACTTTCTCCTTTGCCTCCTGCTACCCATTGCCCTTATATCTCATTTTTCTCCTCCATTTGGTCCTCAATGGCCTTGTATGGAAATCTTCTTACCTCAAGGTGACCCTTTTTGTCGCAAACTTTTTCTAAATATTCAAATGCCACCCTGGCTGCCCCCTCCTCAGCCTTTCACCTGAGTATGACCCATCCCAGTGGAATGTATTGCCATTAAAGAGAAGTTAAATCCAGTCTATTGTCAAGTGTCCTTTCACCACCAACCTGAAAATCTTTATTTTAATCACTTTATGATTTATTTTGAATTAACCTTCTTAGTGAAATATTAATGACATATGAGTTTGTTCTCTTACCACGATTAAAGCTGAGAACACAAAAGCAAAGGCCAGGCAGAGAAGAATGTTTTTCAATATTTACTTTCGAGGTGAAAGAAAATGATTGCAGAATAGTTCTCTTCCAATTAGTGTTATCAGAGCTATTGCAACAGTGAATGAAAGCAATGTTTTCACATGCTATAAAGTTGGATCTCTGACAGAGATGAATTGATACTCATGATCAATTCTTAACTTCCATCCCTTGCAAATGATTAGAATAAATGTGACAACAAAAAAATTACTAGACCTTCACTAAGTAATGAAACTGTGAATGAAGAGCAGCTCATGATACTACTTGTCACACCACCTTGATTGCTTTTTGGATGGATTAACAAAATCAGTAGTTAGAGAAAAAGTGGTGGGTGTCACACTTAAATTATGGTAAGGTATCTGATAACCTGTCACATAAATATTGTGCTCTAAATTTACTCAGATTGATTTGGATATGAATGGTCTTCCAGGAGTCACAACACAGCTGATGGGACACTAATAATTAGACAGAGGGAGGAAATCAATCAAGGGGAAAGGTTTACTAAAGTACCAGAGGGAGGTATGTGAAGTTTTGTTATAAATTGCCCACACAGCATGCTTCTACTGACACATATTTTTCTGTTCTTGCTTTGGGGAGGAAGAAACTGAGGGAGGATCCTTCCTGCAATCTCTCGTCAACTTTCTCCCTCCTCTGAGATGAGAAGATGGGGAAAGCAGAATGCATGGAGCAACCTAGTGCTACGCTGTGCCATAAGAGCCCTCTTGGCCTGCTGAGAGGCGTAGGATATCATAGACAGATTCACAAGAAAGAGAGAGGAAAAACTCCCACCACTATTCATAGCCTTGTGGACTTGGCTCATGGCTGCTCCTCTAGACTATCTGACAGTGCCACTCAACTTGGCAGCCTTCTTGCTTCCCACTCATTAATTATGTGGCATTTGATACTTAGCTTAAAATACACAATCTCTTCATGGGAGGACTGTTGTTTACAGTCTGTCCCATTAACAGTTGCTACCAAATTCATTTATTTTTAATCATAGTTTGTGAATTGTGTAATAATGGTTTGTTGTTAGGAAGTTGCTCAGACAACCTGATGTTGGATTTTATTTATGTGACACTAATATTTTTGGGCCAAAAGTCCATAAGAAAGCAAGAAGCTTAAGTTTTGTCTTACTCTGGTTTTATACTTTGTTTTGTTTTGCCACTAAATAATAAATTGAAGTTCTGTATTAAGAAATTGTTTTCCTTTCACTCCTATGTTTTTCTACCTCTATATTTGCACACATAAAGGGAGAGAATAAATTGGAGATTTATTTAGAGAGGCACTTTATAAAGTTTGGTTTGGGTAGTATCCAGCCTTAGTATTCAGTATGGGTAACACAGTCATATTCACTGAGGATTAAATAGAGTATGTCATTTTTCTAAATTCTTTGAGCTTATACTAAAAATGAAGCACCAAAGGCTATATAAGGAGCATGATTAGCTTTAATATAACCATACTGTTAAAATTCTGGTATGTAGAATATAGAGACATCAACAAAATGACATGTTATTAATGGATAGATGTTGACCTAAAAATCTATAGCTTGCACTTCACATACTGTTGTACCTACTGATGAATGGCATCAGTGATCATAACCTGTGCACACATTTGACTTTCTAAAACACATACTGAATAACTATCATAGTTTTTTAATAATGGTTGGTTGGGACAACCAGAACATCTAGTTGGATGCAACAGATGAGGCTGGGCCACAAATGTATCTGACAGCAACATACCTGCAGTGCTAAATATGAAAAGAAATCAGAAATATATGACTGAAAGTTTTATCCAGGGGATAGACCTCCAGGTTGCTTTCACCCACAACTAGTTCAAATAAACTCTAATACATGTAGCCCAATATAGCCCAATACTGATCATGAATATCAGAATAATCAGGTTAAAGAGTACATTTCCTGAACTCACAGATAAGCAACTGAGAGAGGCTAAATTCCTCAATTCTTTTACACAGCATCCAGAAAGAAAATGACTGGGCTGCTCACAATTTTTTTTATCCTTACCTAAAACTGAGCTTCCATAGACCAAGCAAATGAATGATGAACATTGGAGTTCCTCTGTACCTCCTCCTTTGCTCTTTCACTCACTCACTTGCTAACTTCTAATATTTCAGTCTTTGGAACTGTAGTTACTTCTTGTGTTTGGTTCAAATTATTGCTTATTGAAAACTATTCCTACTTAAAATCATATTGAATGATTTTTGAGACTGATTGAGGCAGAGCACAATGTTGGCTAGTTTTGAACTGGCCACTGGTTTACTGTTACACCCACAGGTTATGCTCAAATTTACTTTGAAACTCTCCAGCAGTTTTATCAAGCCCCTTATCAAAAGAAAGTAAGCTTAATTTTAAAATTCCTGACCAAAGTCTAAAATTACCTTATAAATGTATTATTACTTTTACTTTAAGACTACAACACTCTCCAAGTGTAAATATAATCATTTTTGTTGTGGAATATGTGACATAGCTTTTTTACTGTAGCAGCCACAATAGGCAGCATGCTGGAAAATAGAGGAATGGTTACTATGAAAAATGAAATTGAGAATTACATAAAAATGAAAAACTTTGAAATTATATTACTTTAGCTGTGGTGATTACATATGAAAATACAATGAATATCCATGTGACTGAAACACAGCAGCTCATGAGAGAGCTATCTTCAATCTGAGAAACAGTAATATGTTCTTCAGACATAATGATCTTGTTGAAAGAGAAATGAGGAGTTGAAAGAAGCCTGCAAATTGGCAAATTGTCTCATGGGGAAATTAAAGCCATTACCTCAAAAGCTCATGAACTTGCTGAACTTTACATATCAGACTCAGTCTGCATTAAATATTTGGATAAACTTATTTAGCACAAGGATACATTTTATGTCAGGAGCTGGCTGAATTATCCATTTTGAATGTATGGTCTGATGCATTAAATTCTTCAATGAATCAGCCATAAATGGATCTTGATTTGTCAGAGAATTTGTTATCCTAAAGAGTACACCAAAAATTTTGAACCATTTTCTTCTAATGGCTTATTCCCAAGCTATTCACTTGAGGAACCTCCTCTTTGTGGCCTGTTATAGATTATGTCCATCTAAGTGCTATCATCAGTCCCATTCCATGAATAGCTGGCTGAAATTCTTGGAGTGAGAATGTAATAAATAGCAAATGCTCTTGTTTGTTTACCAGCACAGGGTAGAAAAAGTCCTGCTACTCTCAGTGGCTGGTAGAGTAAGAAGTCATAGCCAAATGTGAACTCAACTCAGAGAGATCAGCAAAAGACATGGCCTTTTACAGACTAATAACCTCAAAGGAGCCTTCCGTGCACAGGGATGGAGAAAGAGTAAAAGACATAAGCAAATGTTTCCTACAACCTAGTCACTCCATACACTCTTCTCTGAGCACACAGAAGTATATGAAAGGCATGTGCTTCATTAACTTATTTATTAACTTATTTGTTAACTTATTTAAAGAGCTATTTAATTATTTGATTACATCTTACACTAGTAGTAATGTGTTCACCTCACCAGCAATTGAGTAGGAAGCTTTATAACTGAGACAAGGCTGAGATTAAGAGTGTCAACAGAGTTGAAGGAAACAGCAAATGAATGGCTGTGGCAGTCACAGATCAAGTATTCAGTTCTTTCCAAACACTCTCCATTTTTATTACCTATGTCAGCTTCTCTCTGTTGCTGATCTTTGCCATTTGTATGGGAGCACACTTCATTACTGATTCTGAATCTCCACACCATACTGTCTCACTGGCCTTTTGGCATTTTAGTCAAAACTTACAATTTTGAGAAAGAAAATAAGAAAAACAATGCAAACAAATAAACAAATGATATAATATATAATTCATAGTATATAATATAATAATATAATAAATAAATAAGAAAAAAATAAAAATAAAATAAAAACATCAAAACCCTTGAGTGTTCCAGAAATCCCTTGAATTTCCCGCAAAAATAATTTCTCTAAGAAAACCATCCTGCACAATCAACTTCATGCCAGATTCTAATTATAATTATATAAAGATGACATATTTAATACAACTTATATATGGCACATGAGTTAAGGTCTTCTGATCAATTGTATAATGTATAATTATGTTTCCCAGACAAATTAGTCTGTTTTCTAGGAGAACCAATATGTAAATTGGAAGTGAAAATATCATTACATTAAAATTCATACACACATTAAACCTCTTATGATTTGTAACAGGAAATAAAGCTTCCATTTATCAGAAGCCAACTGTAAGAGAGCCAGAACATTTCAGAAAGTTTAGTCCAAAAATCCCAGAGACTTGACAAATTCTTAGAAAGCAAAGAATAATAAGTCCTGTAATGAAAGATTTCATGGGGTTCAGTGCTGTGTGAACTTGTAGTTAAAGTAGTATAAGGAGAACTAGGCATTTATATTATTTTCAGACTGTCTGCTTGCATGTTAAGTTTTGAGTTTAAGTTTTTTTGGCAGATCTCTAGGTATATAAATGTGAAAGCTTAACTTTGGACTCAGCAACTCTGAACCAAGCTGATGTTTTCTGGTGATGAGCTAAGAGCTACATGTTTCCCTGAACCATCACCAGCTTTTCTATAGACATACATGCTTGATCGGATGTAAGCAAGGATTGTCATTTACAGTTCCATAAGGATCCATAAGGATCCATATGGATCAACATCACCTGCACTGACTGCTTACTGAGTCATTGCTGTTGAAACAAGCATTATAAATGCTTGTGATAAATGCAAGGTAAATCTTGCAATTATTGGAACTGGTTGATACATCCTCAAATGATGCTTACCCATTATCAATGCTAACTGAGGAATATAAATGCTACAAGGAAGGTATTTTGCTTTCAGGAAACTTTTTAGCTGTTTTTAAAAATATTATGCCTCCTTATTCTTCAGTCCACACTTTAGCAAGGGAGCAGATACTCTCAGAGGAACAGGAAACTACAGTAGTAACTGATTAAATAAATTACATAGGCCATGGGTACTATTCGATATGGTGCAGGACCTGAGAGCAATGAAACAAGGTGTCCTATACGTCCTTAGTGCCTGCAGTGATTTTTTTGTCTTAGTCTTGTAGGTCTGTTCTCCTGCAAATGCACACACACGACTTCTGGTAATGCACACCTAAGTTTCAGAGGTTTCCTGTGCTTGTTCCTTTTTCTTCTCTTTGTAATGCTGAGTCTTTCTATAGTGTACAATAAAGCCATTCTTCCCTCCTTCTGAATTAATCAAAACCTTCAGTGACAGCCTGTAGTAAATAAGAGCCCAAGGCAAAATGTTGCACATCAGCCTACCTGGAGATGTGTTTGTCTAGCCTTGTCTTCTCTCATTCGTATTATGCAAAGTCCTAAATCTCTCATCCTGATTTACACAACTATGAGCAAACCATTGCCACCCCTGGCAGCTATGTCTCCACATAATCCTCTTTCAGAGGAAAGAAATAAAATCCAAAGAACAGTAGTTCCACAGTAATTAATTAGAAACAGACAAGTCTAAAAAAAGTGCAAATATTCTTTAGCAGTTGATGAGGAAAATCTTGCTTGCCAGCATAAACTGAAATGTTCAGGGTAAAGAACGGGGCCAGGTGCACTGGGTTGGTTTGAAGTGGCTGCTTTTATTGGCAGATCAGGAGCTAAAGGATAGACCAATTCAAGACACTTGCCTGTCTCACTAATTCTTATTTGAATCCTGGCTACATAAAACTTGAGTGTTTAGACATATAGCAGTAACCACATACAGGACTGAAGCAACTGAAACTTTGCACAGTCCAGAAAAGGCAAACCCAACACTGATATCAATGTTAAATACAGTTCTCTCTGTTTTATTTCATGATAATAATAGATCACAGCACAACATCAAATAGTTCTGATTCCAAAAACACAGGACTTCTTATAATGTATTCACATTCATTTTGCTAGCACACATTAATGTTATTTTAATCAAAGTAGGCCTGACATTAACTTTATACTACAGGAATTGATTGGAGTTCATTGTAATTGAAGTATATCAATAAACCACAATCATCCTATTAAGACTCTGTGGTATAGCTCATTTAGCTTGCTGGCTTTATTAAATTTGCAGTAGTCTACATTATGGATCACGCAAGTAGAAATTGGTAGAATTTTTCAACCTTTTAAAAATGCTTAAAAAAACAAGAAGGAAATTAGAACATGTTCTTACATTAAAAGTCAATGATTTTCTTATTAAAAATACTTCTCCATAGTAGTCTGGCAAGCTGCAACATTTCAAATACTATTTTCAGAATTTTATTTAGCTATGCTCTTGATGCATTCTGACTTTGAAAAGCTCTCAGTTTCCTCATATAGAGTAAAAATTCCAGCTTCCAAGTTTTGATTGAAGATCTCTCAGCTTTCTCCATCTCAGTAAGACCTCAAGCTAAGTTGCAAGCTAATTTTCCAGACAGGATGTAGCCAGAACTTGGATGGAGAGCTACAGCACAATTTAGAAATTCTGTTGTCACACAAACTAAGGAAAAGTTAGAAATAATTGAGATAGGAGGGGTTATTACCATGCATTTTCATAGAAGAAGCCTCTAAGTATTTAGATTAAAAGATAGGTTCTGTAGCCAGAGTCTACCATTAAATTTCAATTTGGCTAGTCAGATTTCTTGCATGCAATCAAGCTTTCCATCTGCAAACTGTGTAAAATACTGCGGCAAAGGTGAGGTGGGTTTCACAGCAAAACAGTTAGCAGACCTTGGAGAACCTCCAGAAATAACTGACAGATGTAAAATGGGGTTTATTTGAATTTCATAAAAAGGGCACTCTGAAAAGTGCCTTATTGGTGGTAAAATTGTGCAGAACCAAAGCAAGTGTGAGAAGTTGATTGTTTCACATAAATAATAAAAAAGAAGACATACTCTTCTGCCACACTAAGACAGGTGATAAGCAGGATAACTCTTTCCCCTATCTCAGCAAAATCTCTGCCTGCCAGAGCTCCTTAGGTGGTGAGAGCAGCTTACATTGAGGATGGAGTGTAGAAACAAAATAGAAAACACAGAGGGATTCCTTGTTGTTTTTCTTCCCAGCCACCTGATTGTGCTGCTTACAAAGGGTGGAAGCACCAGCAGAACTACAAAGAAACTAAGTCTTTTAATGGTCAAGATAGTAGCAAACAAGAGAAGCAGTTGTATCATATATAGGAAAATATGAAGAGTTGTTTGTTCGGAAATAATTCTGTACATTGGACATCCAACCAATCTAGCTGGAAGTTGGAAGGAGAGTGGGCTGCAATATATTAAGGATATCAGCAATGGATCAGCATGGAAAGCTGATCCATTGGGTGGTTAGGTCCTTACGGCAGTCAAGAAATAGTCCTCAGAAATAAAATCTATGGTAGTAAGGCATAACAAGGAATGGGACATAGCCAAGAGGCAGGGTTGGTGGGATGTCAGTTTTGGGAATCTTCGCTTTGAGATACAGCAATATCAGCCTTACTGCCTCATTGCCCAGTATATTTCCAAATGTACAAAGGCATTTCCATGAGCTCCATGCACAGGGCATTAAGGGGTGTCCTACACTGTCAAGAACATCGTTTTTGCCACCTATGATGACATCCGTATGTGTTATACGGCATTTTGTGTAATGGGTTTTCTGTGTAAACCTGCTTCAATCTTCCATGCCAGTGCAAACCTATGCAAGATACCACAGATTTACATGGAGGCCCAGATGTTACTATCTTGGCACATTAGATAATCTGACAGAGAAAGAGGCTACCGATCTGAATGAGGGGCCTGGGTGTAGGGCCCCCTTGCGTATTAGATGTGATACATTTTAACCATCCATGAGAGAGGTCTCCTGTGTAGCACTCTCTGACTGCTCAAAATCATCCTTTGAATTCACAAAGAAATAACATCTCATTCCTTCTTATCTATATTGCTTTTTAATTATTTTTAATTATTTGTATGCAAAATATAATTACAATGGGAGAGGTGAAAAAGCTCCAAAAAAAGCTCAGGCCAGGCCAGCTAACCCAACAAGCTATAGAGTCAGAATGGGCAGGGAAAAGAAAGAATCAGCAACTTTTCTAAGAAACTAAGCATTATAGACTGCATAGATTTTTTAAAGATGTCAGATTTTGGAAGGGCTTTGTACCATGGGGAAATCAAGTGTTTTGTCACAATACCACATAATGAGCTAAGCTGGGGATAAACCAGCTGCTAAGGTGTCTGTAGGCTAGATATCTTTGAAATAACACTCATTCAGAGACTATGCAAGAGGAATGCACTGACCAGCTCTGGTGACATTCAATCTTGCAAACAACCCACAGGGAAATCCTTATTTTTAAGCATAATGAAATATTTGTTGCTAAGAAAATATAACCATAAACTTAAATTGACCTAAAGTTAATGCATTCATAAAAAATTACTTTCTAGGGTATCGGTGCAGGAAATATTATCAGCATAGTGGGAGCATATACTAAGAACGTTATTCTGCTGGCATCCTGGAAATGACAAAATATACAAGAATTATGTTTCAGTGATATGCTGCATAAACAAACAAAGAAAATAATAGATATGTAGGCTTCCTGATTGAATATCTAGTAAAATGAAAGTCAGCAAAGACTAAGAGTCCATACAACTGTTATACTGAATATTAAGATCTATAAAATACGTTGAAAGCAGATAAACAGCTAGAGATAAGCTACTTGTAATTCTTTCTTCAGCTGTGGAATAGGAACAACAGCAGCTTTGTTAAATGGATTGAGAACTTCACTAGAAGTTCCTCAAGTGTGTCCGTACTCCCTGCTGAAACACTCATTTACAATTGCCTATAGCAACACTCTTCCATCTTAAAGGAGCTGCCTTTAGCTTCCTTCTGATGAGCTTGCAGCCTCTCCTGGCAGGGAATCCCAAAAACCCTTTGAAGAAGTTGTGCTGCATCACAAAGCAATGTGAGGTCAAATGCAACAACAGCCTTGAGCCAGCATAGCAGACAGCCCAGGTTGGTAGCTGATTAAACGTATCTTAAACCAATATCTGTGAAGTACTTCAAAGTATAAGGAAGATACTTTGAAGAAAAAAATATGACTTGGTGGCAACTGGGAAAGGAGGAGATGAGTCGAATGAAGAAGAAAGAAAAAGGAGGTGTTTGGGATTTATGAGGCCTGAATTTTGACTTAGTTGAGGTCGCTAGAAAAAGTCTAAGAGCTGCTTTCTTATATGTAGATTTGTTTTGGAATCCAGTCAGATCCTTAGTATTTGATTGAAAAAACTTCTTTTCAGGAATGTGGTGGTTAAGACAGCATTATACCTTCAAGTGTATGATCTCCTCTTCCCCATGAAATTCTATCAGGAAAGTACATAGCTTGTACAATTGCAAAGCAAGCTGATAAAATAGTTCTGTGTCAGCTGTGTCATAGGAATTACATGAAATTCTAGCAGGGAAGTACAGAACTTAAACACTTGTGAGCAACTGATGAGACTGGGGCATGTGTTTGCTTTTCAGCATACAAAACCTATTTACTTTAATGTCTGGTCATTAGCTATTGTTATACTTTTTCTCTCCTCTATCTGAATTTCTCTGCAACTTATTTGTAAATGATTCCTTTCCCAAGTCATTATTTGGTTCTTTCCGTTAATGAAAGCCTATAAGATTTGCCTGACAAAAAGATGTGAAGCATGACTATGCTTAACATCTATCTGTTTTCTCAAAGCAGCAAAGATCTAAGCCCATTATGCTGAATATCCGTGAGCGTTAAATTCCTTGGTTTGGACAAATGCTTTGGAAAAACTCAATTTACCTTTCATTTCATTGGCTTGCTCATGCCTAAAAATGAAATGACTTGATAAAACATTTGCAGTCTCTGCCAGTACAGGCAATATCTGAAATGTTTTGTTGATAAATGGAATTTTTCAGAATATTTTTGGTGCTGTGATACACAGCTATATATAACCCATCTTGGAAAACTGCTGACAACCTTTGACATCTTGGAGATAAGCAGTATTCACTACCACAGAATAGCAGACTGTTTCTCATGAGGGAACAGGCAGCAGCTTTCTGGGAGAAAGGAGATGATAGAGGGCTGTTAGTAGAAAGATCATGGAGAATTATAAAATAATTCATCAGTATGACTTTATTAACATATGTTTGCAATTTGAGACCCAAAGTAATGCTGTAAAGTACTCACTGGTGTAGTACTTTCCCCAGCAGCCCCAAACAGCCCAGATCGAGTACCAATGCAGTTCTTTGCTCACAGCTGCCCTCAATCATGCTGCTCTTTGGAGTAATTTTCCTAGTGCCAGCAAAACTTGGAAGTTGCTGTATAGCTAGCCAAATTGTCAAATGCACCACATATGTGAATAAAATCCTGGGCACTTCTCTGAGCACAGTATGTCCACAGTGCTGTTGGAAATAGTGACAAACAAAATATCTAGAGGAAGAGGCAGCTGCATCCTCTTTTAACATTATCTAATCCTACTCTCTCACTCACATCCATATCAGTGGGAGATGAGGTATTATCTAACCACATGTTCATTACAGATACAACACACATGTAAATCTGCATCAAGTGGTAACAGCAGTCACAGAAATCTACAGGTTTTAAAGTACTGATTGAGATATAAAATCATTTTTCAATTATTTTTTTCTGGAGATGTGCATGATAGCTGTCAGCTATGTAGGACTAATATACTGTATCTTAATAGAGACCATTGCACTGTCCCATTGTAAAATATTTTTCTTCCTAATCTGCAACTAAAATAAACAGAAACAATTGGCCAATAGATATTGCATACATGCAACTTATACATCATAAATAGGTAGAATTCTTCTCAGAATATATCATTATGTTGAAGCTCACTGGACAGACTCTATAACTCCCTGAGAAGTCACTCCAAAGTTTTCAAAATCTGAATGTTTGAACATTCACTCCTTCATTTCATAGAATCATAGAATGCTTAAGGTTGGAAGGGACCTTAGAGGTCATCTAGTCCAACCCCCCTGCACATGCAGGGT